>JAOBYH010612652.1:0-14153 GCA_025403525.1 Umimayanthus kanabou | reverse complement strand
CCTGCTCAGAGACTTATGAGCAGGAGAACAAAGACTCTACTTCCAACTACCAATAGACTATTGGAGGCAGAAGTTGTACCAGACCAACATCGAAAGGTGATGGCCGATAAAGATCGTCAGGCCACATACTACAACCGAGGGTCAAAGGACTTGCCGGAATTAAACAGAGGAGATGTAGTGCGGGTGCGGCTCAGTCACAAATAGCGGAATGAAGATCTACCCATAGCGGAAGTCCAATCAAGAGTTGCCACAAGGTCATATGAAGTACTAACTGAGGATGGTAGGAGATTCAGAAGAAATAGGATTGACCTGAGGAAGACACCTGAAAGGTACAGCCCAGATGAAGCCCTGCAAGGAGAAGCACCAGAAAAACCGCTGGATCGATGACAAACCAACCATCTGAGTGTTGTGAGAGAGCTACAGCAGCTTAGCCAATCAGTGGGGATGATCCTCAGTGTCCACATCCGGTGGATCCAGCAAGTTTCCCAACTGGCAATGCAGAGGCCCTACAGCCCGGTACAGTAGCCGCTGAAGTGCCAACACCTCAGACTCGGTCTGGCAGAATAGTTAAGCCCCCCAGTTATTTGAAGGACTATGTCTGAGTCTTGACTGTTTTGTTTATATTGTATATGCTGGTGTTCAAGACTTTGTTATTTGTGACTTGGCCGCAAATGACCATTTTGTTTACCAGTCTTTAACTGTTTGTTTTGTTCAAATTTCAAAGGAGGAAAGATGTGACAATAGGTTTTACGTCACAAGTCACGTGACAGACTGGCCTCGTGTGTGTTGAACTAGGGCCGCCATCTTGGCGGGGACTAGACCGTTCTGTGTTCAAGTTAGACTTTCAAACAGTCTGGGGCCGCCATAAGGACGCACTTGAAGGTAGTATTGATAGCGTAAGTAACAGAGGTTTTCGTATGAAAGATCAACATATAGTTAGTTACCAACAAGACAAATTAGGCTTATCAGCTTACTGTGACAAACGAATTGTCCATGACGATGGCCTCCATACGAGTCCATTGAAGGTATAAATGGTTTTAAAGAAATATTAAAATATTAATAATTAAATATGGGTAAAGGAATTAAGCCGAGTACAATAAGCAAGGTACGACTACATTATCTACCTTATCGCGTTAATCATGCGGATGTGCGAAATAAATTGGGAAAGGTCGACGAATTCCTAGCTAATCCAGAAGCTTTCTGCGAACATGCGCGGAAGAAAAAGAATTGTCCCATGTGTCGCAATAAATATAAATATTTTGCTTAACATAATATTTTTATTATATGACTCATACATGCTTTGGGGGTAGCTCAGTGTCCTCAGGAACGACGTGGAGCTCCTCGCGAACGAAACTTCTCTTTGGCCCTTTACTCAAATAATACAATACTGGTTGCCCCGGTGATACGACGCTACGCGACAAATCATATATCTCCAAACTCCATACGGGATCATTGGCCCGACGCCTTTCACCGCCTTCGTCTTCGCCAGGCGCCAACAGGTATCTAACTTGCATGAATGGAGATAATCTTTCTTCATCCAATCCTACCGATGTATTATAAGCCGCATCTTGGATAGATATTTTCTTTTGCTTAATACTCGTGGCTGGTTCTTTCCCGGTCAATCTAGTAACTTCGTTATTGATCGCCTTGAGAACAGCGGGTAACCTTTTAACCCATTCCGTAGATCGGTCTTTACCCATTCGGGCATCCTCCATTTCCTGCACGTATTGATGAGAAATTAATTTTTCACTTAATGTTCGGTTTGCTCTCTCAACTAAAGCTTGAGCTCTGTGATTTCCTGCTTTACTTCGCTGAATAATAACTTTATGTTTTTTCATCAGAGTTCTTACGTGCCCCATGAATTCTCTTCCAGGATCGATGATTATTCTCATTTGTAAAGTTCCACACAGATAAAATATAGACACACAGTGTAGGTTCACGCTCGTGTATTTTCTCGGTTCGATAACTCTCTGGTCTACATACCGCTATGAATCGTGGGTAAGCTAAGTCATGTGATTACAGGTCACTACATCCCTCCCCTACTGGGAGATGAAATCATATGGATTCAAGCAGAGTTCAAATCTCTTGGAATAAAATGAAATAAATGTATAATGAGTTCATTGTTCCACATACACAATACTGTAGGCTGAAATCAGTTTAGAATTTGCTGTCAAATAAATCTAATCAAATACGATTCAAAGTATAATCAATAATAAAATGTTCAACAACACAATCATGTAAGTTCATGCAAGTTCATGCATTTTAGTCTCTTATGTGGCGCAGCCTCGTAGCCATTCTGGTGGTCTTCAGGCTCGCTGGGGGTAGTGCCTTGGTACAGGTTCAGGGAGACGATCTGGAAGACGCTGGGCTAGTGGTTGTGTGTCCACTTGCTCCTCCTCCAAATTGCAGGAATAATCTGAATCGCTTGTCTCGTCTGCTAGGGCGCTGTCGGGTAGTTGTACTTTCTTGAAGAGGGAGGAATTCCTGGTGATAACTTTGTCATCTCTCCACGCTGATATCATTGAGCCTTTTCTGCTGATGACCTGGTATGGCTTGGGGTCAAATGTAGTTTGGAACTTACGGTAGGTTTTGTCCCTCTGGACGATGACTGTATCACCTGTGCGGATTAGGGATGGTTTGACGTAGGCTTTGTTGTCTGAATACGTCTTCATCTTCCTCTTTGCTTCGTTATCTCTCTCTCGAATTTCGACTTGTTCTTGAAGGTCTGTTCGTAGAGCAGGTATCTTGGTCTGCATTTGACGGTTGAAAAGAACAGTGGCTGGATCTTGGCCTGTTGAGCAGTGAAGTGTTGCTCTATAATTGCGTAAGAACTTTGAAAGTTCCACCTGCCAAGGCTTCTGTTCCATCAGCGCTATCTTTATAACTTTCTTCACAGTTCTCATGAATCGTTCTACCTCTCCATTTGCCCTTGGCCAGTGTGGGGCGAATCCTAAGTCGCTGGCGAACGACTTGAATGCGTTACCATTGAATGGGGGGCCGTTGTCAGTTTTCACAACTTCTGGTATGCCGAACTAGGAGAATATTTTCTCAAGTCGAGGGACCATAGCTTGTGCGGCGGTGAGGGAACGAAGAACTTCAACCACAGGGTATCGTGAGTAATTATCAGAGACGACTAGCAGGTACTCACCGGTAGATAGCTCGGTAAAGTCAACAGTGACGTCTTGCCATGGCTGGTCAGGCAGTTCAGACATTTTGAGTGGCTCTCGCTTGACTTCTGGAGTTGCTACTTGGCAGGCGAGGCACGATTTGATCTGATCTTCTACAAGTTGATTTAGGCCAGGGAACCACACTTTCTCTCGTAGCAGAGCTTTGGTCTTTGTGATCCCTTGATGGCCCTCGTGGGCCAAGTCTACGACACGTTTCTGTAAATCGCAGGGAATTACAATCTTTGTGCCGCGAAGTACGACTTGGGTTGTTATGCCGATTGAGAGTTCCCCTTTGATGTGTGCAAAGCTGCTGTAAGCGTTGGGGTCTATCTCTGGCCATTCTGCGGGAACATGCCACTTGCCTGTGTGCACGGCTTCCATGACAACTTGGAGAGTCGGGACTCTCACAGTAGCTTTGGCGATCTCGTTGAGTGAGAGTGCGGCTGGTGTAGATTTTGCGGCGACATAGTTGATGTATTCCTCTGCTATCTGCTCTTGGCGGCTCTGAAAAGGCGTATGTTTGGAGGGGTGACGAGACATGTAGTCTGCTGGATTTCCTTCCCCTTTCCGGTATCGCACTGTGATTTGGCAGGGTTGTAGTCTGAGTGCCTACCGTTCAATACGAGCAGGTGGCTTTGACTTCGGGCTGCCGTAGATGACTTCAAGAGGCTTCTGGTCTGTGTAAACATCAATGGACTTGCCCTAGACATATAGATGGAAGTGTTCGCAGGCCCAAACTACAGCCAGTGCTTCACGCTCTGTTTGGCTGTACCGCTGCTCTGTATTAGTCAAGGATCGGCTGGCATAGGCGATGACATGTTTGTCTCCGGATGCAGGGTTGATTTGTGCTAGTATAGCACCTAAGCCAACGGGACTGGTATCAACGGTCAGCTCTATGTCAAACTCTGGATTGAAGTATGCTGTAACTGGTGCATTAGACAAGGCTTGTTTGAGTTGGGTCAAGGCATGGTCGTGCTTGCTGGTCCACTGCCAGGGCTGATTTTTGTGAGTAAGCTCTCTCGAAGGCTCAGTGATAGTTGCATAGTTCTTGATGAACCTGGAGCAGTAATTAGTCATGCCTAGTAAACTGCGCACTTCGGTGACAGATGAGGGGCGGCAAGGTTGGGGATGTCTTCAACTTTCTGGGGATCAGGCAACATACCGTCCGCCGAGAAGGCGTAGCCAAGGAACTCAAGCTTGGGCTTGCTGTATTCGCACTTATGCTTGTTTAGGGTCAGACCTTTATCGCGTAGTCGTTGAAAGACAGCTTCCAGTGCGTGATTGTGTTCCTCTTTGGTCTTGCCGTAGACAAGAATGTCGTCAACGAAGTTGATCACGCCGTCGATTCCTTCAAGCCTTTCACGGATTGCATTCTGAAATACTTCCGCTGCGCTAGAAATGCCAAAGTTGAGTCGTTTATAGCGCATAAGTCCCAGATGAGGGCTAAAGGTAGTGATGTACCGCGATTCAGGCGTGATCTCCAGCTGATTGTAACCTTGGTTGAGATCGAGTTTACTGAAGACCGTTGCACCGTTGAGGTTACCGATGATCTCCTTGATAGTTGGGGTTAAGTGTCGTTCTCGCTTTATGGCTGTATTTGCTTGTCGCATATCGACACAGACTCTTATCTTGCCTGGAGATTTGGGTTTAGGAGCTACGACAATTGGAGATACCCAGGGGGTAGATCCTTCAACTCTCTCTATGACTCCCAGTTCTTCATCTTTTTGTAACTGCTCTTCAAGCTGCTTTCGCACATGGAACGGTACACGTCGATGGGGTTGTGCCACTGGGAGTACTGACTCGTCAATGACTTGGACGTTCTTGAGTTTCCCAAGACCCTGGAACAAGTCCTTGTACTTGTCAGTCAGTTGTTCAACAGAGCTAGCTGCTTGTGGCTGTAGAGTTTTGACTACTTTGATGAGGTCTAGATCAGTCGATGTACGCCAACTGAGCAATGAGCCGCTGTTGCCCTGTACAACATAAAATATTTCATTGCGTGTCGCTGAGTCGGAAGTGATTTCGGCTGTGAACTTTCCACGGACTGTCAGAGGTGAGTTTGATTGAGATGGGTAGATCTTTACTCGTGTTTGCTCAAGTGCTGGCAATGGGGCGATTTTCTCGTAGTCAGTCTCGTCGAGAATGTTGATACTTGAACCTGAGTCTGCCATGGTGGTCAGCAGTGTTCCCGCGATGTTTACATCGAACAATGGCTGCTTGTTTTGGTCGCTCTTGGCCAGGTTCTTCACAGATTTGAAATGTTTCGTACTCATCGCTGTCGTCTGTGCTTTCTGTCCCGTTGAGTACTTGGACTGCCTTTCGCATTCTTAGACGCTGGTGCTGGTGATCTGGTTTTTCAGGCTTGTGTGGCTGTGTTGGTCGCTGTTTGCTTTGGCACACGGACTGGAAGTGGGATAACTTGCCAAACGATCTACATTATTTTCCGTATGCTGGACATTTTGTTTTTCTACCTTCGTGAGGGTACTTTCCTCCGCAATTTCGGCACTTGCTCTGGGAAACGCTGCGTTTCTCACTGCTACGAACTCCGAGCTTGCTGTGCGATTTGTGTTGCGATCCGCCATAACCGGCTGTTATACGGTTGACTGGCTTTTCTCTCGCGGTCTCTTTCTTGTCTTCCAGGCTTTTGGCTTGAGTTTCCGAAAATTCCATCGCCTTTCCCAGCTCGAGGAGTTTTGTCAGCGTGATCGCTGGATCGGCAAGGGCGAAGTCGCTCTGATCGACCGTGCTGGATGATTTGTGATTTAATGTCCCGATCGCTGTCGGCGAATTCGCACGTGAGAGACAGTTGTTTGAGGCGAGTGTAGAATGACATGAAAGATTCACCATGTGATTGCTTTGCGTTGCGAAACTGGTATTCCTCATACACTGGGTTTTGCCTCGGGGTAAAATACTCCGTCAGAGCTGTAATAGCGGTGTCCAGAATGTTTTCGCCTTCTTCTGGTTCGTTGATTGATAGTGTCTCGAAGATATCGTTGACTTGCTCGCCGGCGTAGTGTAACAAGAGTGCTTTTTGGCGTTTGGCGTCAGTGATGTTTGTCGCGACGATCAAGTTTCGAAATCGGGCGATGTACTTCTTTAATCGGATTCCCGGTGCCCCTAGTTCGAGGTTCGGATCGAAGGGTGGCAATGTTGGAAGAGCTACTGCCATTGTTGATTCTGTGTGGATGTTTGGACGTGTTTGGAGCGGTTCGGCTTTGCGAGTTGAACACGTGGACGATGTTTGACGATGGCTAGCCGGCGGCTTTCGTGGAACACTAACACGGATTAATTCAAGTGTATAAACTTGTAAAATTAAAGGAACGGGCTGACCTCGCTGGGGTTTCTTCAGATCCTCGTCGCCATTGTAATGTTCCACACAGATAAAATATAGACACAAAGTGTTGGTTCACGCTCGTGTATTTTCTCGCTCCGATAACTCTCTGGTCTACATACCGCTATGAATCGTGGGTAAGCTAAGTCATGTGATATATGTATAATATTACAGGTCACTACATCATTGGCTATTTTAACCTCCGCGAATAAATCTTTTTTTTAAACATTTTATTGGTTGAATTGATTTTTAACATTTACAAGTGCAGGTGCAAGTATAAATTTAACTGAAAGCTTTCGCGACCTCTGAAGATTCTTTTGAGGGTTAATGGTTCTGCGTCTTTGTATCTGGAGGCCATATCGATCACGACCAACGCGTACTTGTAAGTCTTCTTTGCCACAGTGTCATGAGGAAGAAATAATACATCGGCTTGATGAATCTAGTTTGGTTTATCCACTGTCCAATGAGGCCTAGGAATATATTTTGGAGCTGGTAAATAAATTTGCCACAAAGCTTGTTTCTGTAACCATTCTTTAGCTTTTTCTAGCGAGACCTCCGCCTCTTTCGCTAACTTTTCAATAGCCGCATAGCCTTTCCAATAACCGTTCGCAGAATAATATATCTTTGATAATTTACTTATACTTCATGTACTTTATGTTTTCATTTAAAGATTATGCCATTATTCTTAAAATAAAATGGAACAACAAGTAGCCATCTCTGAAAAATTAAATCCAAACAGAATTCCATGTGAGCCTTTTGGTATAAAGAAAAGATCAACGTTGAATCGTGTCACGCTCACACTCTCAGATGTGAGCCCGAATAAGACTTTAATATATTGACATATCAAGATTATCAGAAATTATAGTCATAGTTCCCGGAAGTGTATATCTTACTTAATGTTTCCGGTCACGCGAACAATACTCTTGTTAACAACGTCGGCAGGAATCTAGTCAAGCGTCAAAGGATTGTTTTCGCAGGAGAGGTCCTTCAAGATACATTGGATTACGATTTATTTCAAACTTACCATGATCTTTTCATTTCGAGAGAAGAACGTGACGACATGTTGAGGTATGGAGTATCCTCTGCTAATATGCGAAAGCTTCGAACTAATGCGGGTGACAAGGTCACTTCAGATGCGAAAGAAGTAGCCATGTCAGCATTAGATATTACTAAATATTGTATTCCTCTTAATCATCCCATTCTAATAAATCATGGAGTGTTTTACCTAAAAGGCTTATCTCATCCATTGAGATTCGAGATTACACTAGCTCCTGTAGACGATATCGTTGTTTACTCTGACACTGCCGAGCCTCCAAACTATAAAATCACTAATCTGGAGTTAGAATACCGATGCATATCTAGTGAATATGTCGCTAATCAAGCATTAGAAGCCTATAAGGTGGGGTACGCATTTTTTATGGGAATGTCATACGTCACAAGACTTATCAAAGGACAGCGTGATTAATGAGGACGTTAATGTCCCGCGCCGCTCAATGACTGGCTTGTTGCTGTTGTTTACAGAACCTTTCGTCGCAGGAACAAGAGATTCTAAAACATTTGTCAATCCAGATGTAAAGTCGGTTCAGATCAATATTGATGGAATGCCAAACATGTTGTATTCAAGGGTAATGATACCAACAGATCAGTATAAATCGATACTCCAACGTTTCCCGAGAGCGACTGCCTCAGAAGCCTCGGTCAAGAGAAAAGATTTTTACACTGGCAATAAATTCGCGCTATGGATAGACTTAAAAACTCATGCGGACAACAATATTCATAGATGAGGCCTCGCTTTGAAAGATACGCGAGATGGCGTGAAACTAGAAATTCGCAGAAAAACTGTGGGAAGTGGAAATACCACATGTCATATGTTCATAGTAGCCGATGCGTTAATGGAGATTATGAATTCAACCTTGCGTTCTATAACGTACTGATTTAAAATACAATAATACAAAATAATATAATAATAAATAATATAATAAAAAATATAGAAGAATTAAGAAAGAAAGTTCAATTTCCTTATTTAAAATAAACTTTTCTTATAATACAAAATATGGAAGAATTACGAAAGAAAGTTCCATTTTATTGTATTATAACAGGACCAACAAATTGTGGAAAAACTAAATATCTTATCGATCAATTACGAGGGCAATTTCGGTATGTGTTTGACTACATTATCTTGATTTTCCCCACATATGATCGAAATAAAACATATCGCGGATTTGCTAAGAACGACAAAAATTTCTTGGCTTTCACGCCCGATGCCAGCAACCAAGCTGAAATAGAAGAATTATTAAGCCTTTGCACTGTGTTGTTTTCTGGCACGAATACATTAATAATTCTGGATGATTGTGCGGTATCCATAGATCTGAAAAATTGTTCTAAACAATTCATAGAATTAGCGTTTTCTGGAAGACATAAGGGCTTATCAGTCTGGGTATTGACACAGCAATTAACCTCAATCGCTAAATCTTTTCGTGATAATGTAGGATGCGTAATCTCATCTCATAATCCATCACACACTGGGACAAAAACGTTGTTTGAAGATTTCGGAGGTACCTTAGATATCGATAATCGTAAAAAATTAATGGAGTTGTTAAATCGGAACGATATAGTAGATTATGTTTCTGCTTACGATACCCGTTCGAGTATTATCTAGAAATTCCAGAGGCTTCAGCATTGATTTAAGAGATAACTTTATGGAGATTAATAAAGAAATGGTTGAAAAATACTTAGAAACTAAAGACTCGGATGCGACTGTGAAAGAAGCCGATGACATAGAAGCTAAGCGAGAATCACGTGGGATCTTGGCATCTCTCGGCTCGACGAAAGATTTTCTTGGTGTGGTGATATCAAGAAACTCTCGAACAAGGATGTTGAAAATACTATCTCCGATATCAAACTATATTAGTTAAACAGATTTCCGCTAGTCTAGTGGATTCAGCTATTCGAGTAGCCACTCAAACTATCGCTATGGTTGTTAGTATTGACGACTCAGAACATTGTATCAAGATCTCAAGAATGACGAATTAATTAAGCGTAAACTGTCCAGTTTCGCAGGACTCATAATCTTTCTTTCAAGTTGCTAAGCATGTTGAGATAGGTCAGGCTCAGCAAATTAAAGAGGAGACTAGAGGAGACCCAGTGGAGCTGGAGCATTCCTAAGCATTTGTTAAGCAGGTTGTAGCATTAGTCAAGCATGTTTAAAAGAATGCCTAGTAGTTTTATAAATGTCAGACAAAAATATCGATCGTGAACAAATCACTAAAGTTCCAGACGAAACTGTGAAGGAACCCACATCAGCAAAAAAAGCTAATCAGGATAAAGATCCGAAAAAGTTGCCGCTGGGACAAAATTAGCGGAGTATAATAAGAAAGCACGAGGCCCTTGCTCGAGAAATGAAACGTGAAGCTGACCATGAGGAACCAAAGACCTCCGAAGATGAAAGTTGGCTCCCAGAATTATCGTTCACGATAGTTGGTATTGGAATTACTGTCATAGATCTACTCTCGCGATTTACGCAACGAAGCGTAGCGAACATGTGGAAAAAGATAATTCTGATTTAACTCCGGTACATACATCAGCAAACAAGTTATTTCCACCTAAAGATGTTGCATTAAATACTGCTATGCCTTGCGCTCCGCCTAGAATTGGATTGGTTTAAAGAAATATTACCCGATTAGTAAAACATGCCGGAACAAAACAAATTAATTAAAACGGTAACAGATTCAGCTGTTCTCGTTGGTCTAGCAGCTGGAGTTGGATTCGTAGCTAAGAAAATGCTAAAAGAGAATTTTCTTGGTGATCCAAGCGCGAGTGTCATGAATTATGGAAAATGGACTGCGGTTCTTGCCGGATCAATGGCCTTAAAAACTTATCTTGAGGATTAGAAGGTCCTTCCAAAGCAACTTTAAAGAGTAACAATTTAACAACAAAAATGGCAAGTATCGCTATTATGATCGGCGGAGCTGTACTTAATGCAACAACGTTCATAGCTGGGAGTTACTTGGCAAAATATTTACTTGGGGAAAACACGGATCCAGAACGTGTTCGTCATGATAAAGCTTTAGAAAAATACCAAAGAGATTATTCGGAGTACGAAGAAAACCGACAAAAAATATTGGATTGGGTAGAGGCGAATAGACACAACGACCCAGTCGCATCTCAGAATCTTAGAAACACAGACGAAGATTTCAAATTATATAACAGAACTCACCCGGATGAAAATTTACACCTAAGTGAACCAATTTTTCTCGATTACTATCGACCTTAAAAAAACCCAAAAATAGGCGAAATAGCCTATGTAGGTGGATGTATGCTAGCTCTGGGTTACGTAGCTAGTAAATGGTTGTAATTATCTTAAAGATTATATACTTTACAAGAAATTATATAATCTAAAAATGGCGGACCCCGATATAGATCCTGAAAATCCTTTCGGCTCTGGAGTTGACAATCTAGGTGCTGATGAAGATATTGAACTACACCCAATGACGTCTAGCCGGCGAGGTTCAGATGATATAACTAATCCGTAGCGTCACAGAACACATGAAGAAACCTCTTTCATTGAAAACACAGGTGATACTACACCATTAACTATGAGAGCGGAAAGTGTTGACACCGCTTGGGTTAGAATTAAAAGAAAATTTCCCACCTTTAATCCTGCTAAATCACTGATCGCATAGATGATTACGATTGGGTCATAGTAAAACTTAAGAGACTTGGCGGAAAGAATCAACCCTTTTTCAAGGCAGATGGTAAAATAAATGACAAGTTACCAAAACAATCAAGGACTCTCTTGGCCCCCCCTGCGGAAGCATTTCTTGAAACTAATGAAGAGGAAATAAGAGAAATACAGGACCAATGAAAAACAGCTTCCGAAGCCCAAAAAGAAAACATAGACCGTAACATCGGCAGACTCGAAAGAGAGAAACAAGAAATAAAACAACGAATGACACTCAGAGATAGAGTTAAGGCTATTTTCAAAAATATGGGTTCACCGTATTAGCTGTGGTATTTGCCGTAGGCGTGGTCATTGGAGTTATCGTAGCTAATCTGAAAAACGGATTAACATCTCTCAGTAAAGGCGTAGGCAACGGGCTGAAAAACATTGGTAAGAAATTAGGGGAAATCTTTCCTGGATCAGTTTGAGCTATCGCGAGTTTCGTTTTCAAAACAGCGGGCAAAGTCGTTGGTTTCTTAGCTAATTAACGTATGGCTATTAATTGTCGGTGTCGTTATTTACCTAGTTGAGAAGTTTTTAAATTTCTTTTTAAAAAAAAGAAGAAGTGAACATTTAAAATACCTTATATTACAATTAAAACCAGAGAGACAAACGCGTATGTGAAGATCGACCCGCCTATCGTCTTGGGTGAAAGATCTCATATTAGTTTAGTTGATATTAAAATCCCTGAAGAATACCAAACTTTTACGAAGAATCAATTCATAGGAATTGGGAGTGTTGAGAACCAATCTAAGAATAATACTCCAATATATATCCCAAAACATTGGGGTAAATATAATGCAAATAAGCTTCAAAATCTCATTAACAGCGAAGATAAAAAAAAACTGGCGTAACTATTGAGATAACTGACTCTGCAGCATATCTTTATAACACGCCATCTCACGAATTTAGACTCTCAGAAGAATTATCAGAAAAATTCCATATCCCAAACCCCTTACCACCTGCTAGGTTCCGTAAAAATTAGTGGTGATGAAAAATATCTGATATACTTGGTCGAAACCAAGAGTTCATACTCTTGTGGTGGTGGTAAATATTGGGAGCCCAAAGAAAGTCCAACTAATTTATTAGCAGTCGCACCGTCACAAGATGGGCGTTATCCAGAATTATTGGTTCAATCTGGTAAAAAATATAATAAATTATCTCACACTAAAACTACTTACAGAAAATTTTGAGGTCCCGGATTTCGATAATAAGGGAATCATGTATATCCTAAAGATTTGGTAATACTAGTCACTGATTAATATTAATATTAATACTATTATTAATAATCAGTATAAAGTAAACAAATGTTAATAATAATATTCAAATCAAAATTAACTTAAAAGTTTTTCCAATAAGTGAATAAAATGGAAACTTATCGCGAATTATATCCCGATTTACCCAGGGATGGAAATTGGGAAAATTTCGCCTTCAGCAAACTTGCGATGCTTTAGAAAAACTCGAGAAAGAAGTTAAGCAAGAAATATAAGCGGTATCACGATTTTCTTTCTAAAGTTTCTGTATCAACAGGGACACGTTCTTTTATCTCGAGTGCTTCTAGTGTAGGAACTGCCTTATCCGGTATAGGCCTACCCGCTGGCGCGTCCCTTGGGGCGGTTGGGCTAATATGTGGTATCACGAGCGTATTAACTGGAGCAATAGCCAAGAAAGTTTCTCAGAAAGTTAACAAACATGAACAAACAGTGGCTATTTGCGAAGCAAAAGTGAATAGCATAAAAGATCGAATCTCAAAAGCCTTGGAAGATAACAAAATTTCTGATGAGAATTTCATAATGTTATTTCAGAAGTTGACAAATATCGCGAAATGAAACAAGGTATTCGTGCGAAATACCGAAAAGCTACGGGGAAAAAACGTCGCAAACATGGCAGAACTAAAGAAACAGATTCGCTGAGAGATGATGAAAAAATTACAAGCGATCTCAATAAGTCATTTAGAATCAAAATAGATTGTGGCTTTGAAATTTATCATACTTGTGGGCAAAATGAAAAATACCAAAGCCATTATTCGAAGTACGAAACTTGTGGGCAAAGTGATAAAGATTTTTACGAAAAACCCAGTGCTCCGCCGCCGTATGCTTGAATTATGATCTAAGAACATTGCGTTTCCAAAGAAACGATGAATACTCTTTGGAAACGCTTCCGTAATCGATATCCAAATGCAAATTTCGCTAAATTTAAAACAGAAAACTTCTTTGGTAAACAAAATATATTTTTTGTTGGCCGAAATGAAGAAAACAGCCGTTTTTGATGACGATGGTAAAGACTTTAGGCCTAGTCTATACTTCTCAAAAGAAATGAAACAAAACTTAGGTCTCGCTTCTGGGTTTCCATTAGCATTAACGCTAAACCCAAGCCCAAAACTAACGGTTCCTGCGATTCCGTTTCATGAGGCCCACACACAATAAATAATATGTTAATTAACCACGAAATATATGTCACACCCAGTGATAAATTTCAAATAAAATTTCGAGATATTTTTATCGATACTGTGATAATACATACGAATTCAAAAGAAGCCAAAATATGGTTAACTAACTAACTAACTAACTAACTAACTAGGGCGGCCTCAGCCGAGGTGCACGCCTTGAAGCCCAGTGATCACGGTTTGTCATGCAGGCGGCAAGCTCGGCAGTGTTGGCCGCCCCGACATCTCCCTTGAGGGTGTCCACAAATGTTGTCGAGGGTCTTCTTGGGCGGCGTTTGTCATGGGTTGGCTCCCGCAAAACAAGGTGGTGCGCAGGGAGCTCCGCGTGCCTTTGACAGTGGCCTGCAAGCCCGAGTCTCCTCCAAGCGACTTTGTCTGAAACCTTAGGGAGGTATCCATAGAGGTCACTGTTGGGAATGTGGTCGCGCCAGTTGACATTTAGCACGACCCGTAACATGCGGGTGTACGAACCGTCAAGCGATTTCTGCAGTG
>JAOBYH010612541.1:0-14162 GCA_025403525.1 Umimayanthus kanabou | reverse complement strand
CAACTGCCCCCCCCGCTAGCTTCGGCCCTGTTTACAGACTCAAATAAATTATATTGTATCTAATTAAAATGAACAATAATTTATAAGATAAAGTAAAAAACTATATAATACACCTGTATGTATATAAAACATACAATGATTACAACTTTAAAGGTTTCATGCTTTGAAGTGATCATAAGGCAACCGATTAAAAGTTAAGAGTTTAAGGGCCACTGACTGTCATTTTTTGAGAACTGGCAAACAAAAGTGAAATTTCCACTTTCTTCATATTTTGTCAGGAGAAACCCTTTGGGTTAGGGTTAGGGTTAGCGATCCAGATAGGTGTTGAGGTGGATGCAGAATGTGATACCAGGATGCGAATTACATGTAAGGGCCTACAGATGACAAAAAGTAGGACAAAAGTTATGTTCTGTAGGCCACTAACTAAGCAGCCTACAAATTTCAAACAAGGATTTATATAGAAACATTCTTGTCTCCCAAAGCAAAAATGAAAATTTGTAGCCCAGAAAAAACCCTTAATTCACACCCTGGATATTGTCACACAGTTTGAACATTGCTCTTGCTTTTAAAATTCTGATGTGATTTTAGGACTTTTATAAGGACTTTTTTGGTGACAGCTGCTAATTAATGTGTTATTGATGAATTGTTAATGTGTGTTATCAATAAAGATTTGGGATGCATTATCGATATGTTTACAAACTTATCGATGAATTTTTGTGTCTACTGCACACATGTGTGGTAGACACATTGCTGTATACTCAAAGCTGTTAACCGGAAGTTGTCTACAATAGGAAATCTTCAGAACCAATCAAAACTGAGCCTCAACAAAAGAAAATTTTTGGAGCCAATCAAATCTGGAGATTTCCTGCAGCTTTGAAAACAAATTATCCATTGAATAAATATTGAAGCTAGTGAATTCATATTCGTAACCAATCACATGAAATTCATTCAAATTCATAGACTTCAAGCCTGTAGTTTCATCTGGGATATTGCAGCTGTTGTTGTTGTTGTTGTTGTTGTTGTTGAAACGATCGCCAATGTTGAAAGTAGAGAACTTGATGAAGGTTGCAAACGTGAACTGACATTTTTGAAGTTGTTGGACATGGATTGGAGATCTGTTTGTTTACAATAATTTTTATTTTATTGTCGCGAAACTCGATTAATTGGCAGCCACTGACTGCTAGCACGCTGTTGTAAAAAGGTTTGCAATGTTTATTGTTGTTTGGAATAACACTTCGAGAGCTGAAATCTCAAACTTGGAACGGAGCATCTCTGACTGCTACATGTAGCATGTTGTTGCAAAACAGTTTGCCTTGTTCGGGTTTTTCTGCTTTTGTAGCAACGAATACACAGCCTTTAGTCCAATATTATCCCAAATTCATCACAGACTTCACAGTAGGCATTTGTTGATCACTTGATCGCAAAGCAAACTGGAAGTCAAATGGTGACCAATTTGGATGAGGTTTGCATGTTCAGCATGTTCTACCATGGTCCAGTTTTGGGTTTTTATGTTTACGACTTCTTTGTAAATTTATAAATGGTTAAGTTGAAACTGCAAGTAACCTCTTACAGTAGCTTTAAAATTAAAGTGCAAAGCTTTTGTCAGTTATAAAGTGTGCAAATATTTATTAAACAAATGTAGTAAGTTTCACCGAAACTAGCTACGCTACTTGGCAGTGTTTGCGTGTTAAATTTATCAGAAATATTGGAAAGCTATGAATACATATATATCAGTGCAGTTAATTAAATAATGTTGATTGTGTCTGTAGTAGACACATGTACCTGCTAGGGTACCAATAGACCACTTTCGAGTTACGCTTCAGTTCCTGCCAACTATAAGCTGAAGTCGAGGCTAGTGCTACAGTACATGCTGTGCAATACATGTACATTTGCTGTATTTTCTCGCACAGCTCAGCACTAGCCTCAACTTCAGGTTATTGTTTGTGGGAACTGAAGTGTAATTTGAAAGTGGTGTTTTTTTAAGATGTGATGTCAATGAATTTTTTATAGGTATTTTGAGACAGCTAGGCATCATAGCTAGGGTACAATCGCACCCTATGTACATGTACATATATTTAATAGGGACAATGTATCCAGTTGATTTGTACTGCAATAATAATAAGCGCAACTTCAAGCCCTGCTGTACATTGTAGAGCACCAACATGAATAGACTGAAGAAGACAGAACACTTGCAGTAAAATGTAATTTAAGTGGATATAAAGCCAGACTATTTATATTCAATGTTGTATGCCAATGTTTTTGAGCTTTAATTAATTTGAAAATATTGTGTGGTTGTGTGTTGTAGGTTATGAAACAAAAGCCCCCGATGTCTGTTCACACTCCACTACTTTGGCGTGATTTCTTTTTCATGTTGGGTAGCAAGAATCCCAACTTCTGCTATATGGACAACAACTCACTGTGTTTAAAGTTACCCTGGGAAGAGAATGACACGTATCTCTCAAGCTGGAGAAGAGTGAGTGAAACTCTATGACTATATCCAGCAGTTCTGTTACATTCCAATATTGCCAAACTGTTCTGTAAACTTGTAGAAATGTTGAAAACACCAGTGCTTGTGTACATGTACAAGTATTAGAATTGTAGTTTGTGTCTGTGTGTCTGTCCAGAATTTGAGCTTGTTCTTCATGTACCTGTAGGCAGTCACATATTACATGTAGTCCAGCTGTAGAGGAACTACATGTAGATAATTACAAGTTAAACATCAATTTTGAAATGTACATGTATGTCATTTGTTTTAATAAGTTTTTGTTAATACATTGGTTAGCTGATTGATATATTTTAAATTTATTTAAAAATAAAACCAATAAAATTGTTGTCAGTTGTTCTTAAAGGGAATCCTCACCCGACTGTACCTCACCCAAGCTTGATTCTGACTGATTATCACTCGAAGGTTCAACAATGAACTTTCTTTCTCTGCCATTTTTCTTTGTACAATTTTGCGGGGGCCTGGGCACGGCAGTGCACAATTACCTCACACTTCAAGATGGCAGCGGCTGGGACATTCAAAGGGCCAAAAACACAAAACAAATGGCCTGTTATTGCATGGTGCTGTGGACAAGATTGCAGCTTATATTATAAACCCAGGGATGTAGTTAGACTCAAAATTTAGGGGGGGGGGGCATTTGCTCTCCCTGCCTAACACTAACTACGGCCCTGCTAATCACTGCATTGTACTGAAAAAAAATTCCTCTTTAGATGTCATACTCAACGTTCTGCTTAGGCAAAAAATATTCGGTAAGTTTCTCAAAAGCTTTGCGTAGTCTTTTGCTTCCCCAGTGTTTGGAAGGGTTTCAAAAATATCATACGTCGTTTCCTTCATGTAATGGAGCAGCATTGCACGTTTCCTCGTGGGATCGGTAATTGCCATTGTGGACAAGAAGTTTTCAAAATGTTTCTTCCACTTCCCCCACCTCGTGGCAACAGATGTTGCTTCATTTTCAGTGTCGAATGGGGGAAAATATGGCAGCACTTCTGCCATAATCCCGTGCTCGTCGCCAATATAATGTTCTATAAATCTCTACACATAATCGCTTCGCATGCAGTGAGTAATCTCTCGAATGTCTCGTTCCAGTTGTGTCACGTCATGATCACGTGACAACACTACAACTGCTGGTCCAAAATTTGGGGGGGCATTTGCCCTCCCTGCCTGATGCTAGTTACGGCCCTGTAAACCCCCAACCATAATATGGAAACATTAAGGTTTTATTTGCCGGCCAAAGTGCTTTTCAGCCAAGGTTCCCTTTTACCCTTTTAGCCCCAGTAAGTTTATCAACATTTATCTTCCCCTACAAAATAGGTTCTTTTGTTGTGAGATTGTAGGAATTGATCACATGCTGCAAGCTACCCAATGTGGAAGGAAAAATTCACCCAAAGTGTTTGTAAGGAGACTATTTAACTATAATTATACCATTAAGAAGAATTTAGCAACACATTACGTCATGTTTGAGGCTGAAAATGTGTTTGAAACAGGGTGTGACTGGGTTTCCATGGATTGATGCAATCATGAGACAGCTACAGCAGGAGGGCTGGATCCATCACCTCGCACGTCAGGCTGTGAGCTGCTTCCTCACGCGAGGATGTCTTTGGGTCAATTGGGAGGAAGGGTTTAAGGTGAGTGGAATACCATAATGTTTAAACTCAGTACTAGTCTACTACACAACCATAGATTTTCATTACTGTACATGCTGATAAGTTGAACCAGGAAGAGATATTTAACCTACACAGGGGATTGCTGCCTGTTGAACTTTATATGTACATGTAGCTCAAAGACACCTAGGTATCGAATATATTTTATTTTAATTGGTAAATTTGTTACAGATAAATTATGCTAAATTTAGGTTACAAGGACTGTGTTGTTATAAAGAGGTTTGATGAAGATTTAGTCAGATCGAGTAATTGAGTTTAAATAAGATAAGAAAATAAGATCTTTCTTACCACAACTAACCACAGGTGTTTGAAGAGCTATTGTTGGATGAGGAATGGAGTGTTGATGCTGGATGTTGGATTCAGGAGTCGTGTAGTGCCTTCTTTCACGACAAGCCAAACTGGTTGTGTCCAGTTGAAGTTGGTAGAGCCCTGGATCCTGATGGCACTTATGTCAGGTCTGTTGATCACAAACACAAATACAATGTACTGTAAAATTTATGTCACATTAGTGTCACTCTTCATTGCTGTCACACTACACAGGAGGAATCCCACAGCGATCAGACACCAATGTGCACAGCGTTGTGACAGTGAAAATGAGCACAGCACTGTGGCAGCAAAAATGAGCTCAGCGTTGTGAGAGCAATGGTGCTGATAGTAATGTTACAGCGCTGACAGTGACAGTGCTCACTGGGACAGCAGTGGTAGTGACAGTGCTGAAATAACGATGTGCACATTAGTGTGACAGCAGTGGAAACTGACAGTGCTGTCACAGCGCTGTCAGTTATCACCGCTGTCACAACACTGTCAGCTGTCACCACTACTGCACACTAGTATGCACAGTAGTGTTACAGCATTGTTATTGTCATCGTTGTTGCAGCATTGTCAGTTTACATCGCTAACACACCAATGTTGCTGCCATCGCTGTCACAATGCTATCTAGGCCACTGCTGTCACAGCACAGTTAATTACACTGCTGTCACAATTCTGTCACCACCACCGATGTCACACTAGTGGCAATTGTCACAGCTGTGACATTAGTGTGGACAGCAGTGTGACAGTAGTGTAAACCTCAACCGCTGTGCAACCATTGTGGGATGTTTAGTGTGACATTCTCCATCACTATCACAGCAAGGTTACCTTCATCGCAGTCACACTAGATCACTTTTCATCTCTGCTATGTACACTATTTTATGTCACCATCACAGTCACGCTAGAGTCACTTATCACTATCACACTAAGTGTCACTCTCCATCATTGTCATACTAGTGTCACTCCATCACTGTCGCGCTAGTGTCATTCAATATACAGGTACCACTGTCACACCAGTCATGCCAAGAGCCCCCCCCCCCCCCTCTCCCCCTTTTGCTGAAATCTTGGATCCATCCCAGGTTTCTTCACACTGCCACAGCAGTGTTTTAACTAAAGTATCCCTTAATTAGGCTACATGTACGTATACTGTCAGAATTACATGGCCAGCAAGTTCTATGAACCATCCTTGGCTCAAAGTATCCTGGCTCAGCTGGTTTGATTTTATCAAGCTATGTTTCATTCAGGAAATATGTCCCAGAAGTTAGCAGGTACCCATCAGAGTATATCTATGAGCCATGGAAGGCACCAAAGGATGTACAGACAAGCTGCAAATGTATCATTGGCTCTGATTACCCACTACCAATCAAGAACCACATAGAGGCCAAACTGGAGTGTTTGCACAACATGACAAATATCTACCAAGAGTTAGTAGTATCAGGTACTAACACCATTACTGTAGTTTTGATGCATACATCTGTCATATACATGTAGGTATGCAGTAAATGCACCAGTCATTGATTTTTAAGAATAGCTGACGTTTCGAGTGTTAGCCCTTCATCATAGCAGACTAGTCTGCTCCAACAAAAGGCTAATGCTTGAAATGTCAGCTACACATCAAATCCCACTGGCGAAAAACACATCATATCAACCTTTGTTGATCAAACCTGTATTCAGCTTACTCGCCTATGCAGATAAAACAGTTTTTTTTAAAACTAGTCAAGATTCCATTGATTTTTAAGTGTTGTGGAAATTTGGTGGGGGGTTGGACAGGCCGGGATAAGACAGGAAAATGGCTGACCGTTTTGGTTTGGCTGATGCTGCATGAATGATTTGGGCCCTCGTGCTTCAATGGTGATTTTGTTTTGAAACTTACAGTAGAACTGCATTTCCATGAAAACAGTCAAAATCTTCATGAAAAATTAAAGAACCCAAGTACTTTTGTTATTGTATTTTTCTCTTGCTAATTGTGGGTTTCATAGCTGTTACTGTACCTATCCTTACAAAACTATGATGATTACTCAGGTTGTTAAAGTACTAGTTACAGTAATCCTTTTAGCTCTAGCCAGTTTATCAGTATGTAAATTCTCCTGATATTATCCACACAGAATAAGTGGTTTAGTAATGAGAATAAAGCAAATGATCATACACAGCAATTTGTCTAAGATGAAAAACAAAACTCTCCCAATCTGTTTACAAGGAGACTATAGAGACAGTTTAGAAGAATTCAACAATGCATCATATGACATTTTTGGGGCTGAGAGATAAGATTTAGTGAGAATTAGTAAATTTGCACAATGATTCTCAAAGTGTACATTTGGTTAATAATATGTAATATATTTTTTTCACTAGTTTCTGAGGATGCTTGCCTTGGACAGAATGCAATTCATTGGTTTAGGAATGACCTCAGGCTGCACGACAACCCAGCTCTCCTGGATGCTTTTGTCAATTGTAAAATGTTTTATGGTCTCTACATTTTTGACACGGCAAGTGCAAGGGAGGCGCCAGTTTCAGCCAACAAGTGGCAATTCTTGCTTGAAAGCCTCAAAGACCTTGATGACAGTCTTAAAAATTGCCGTTCTCGGCTGTATGTTCTGCGGGGCCAACCTGCTGATGTTCTGCCGCAGCTCTTTAGAGAATGGAAAATCACAAAACTGACTTTTGAAAGTGACTCCGAACCATTTGGTGTCCAGCGAGATGCTGCCATAGCAACCTTGGCTGAGGAATTTGGGGTAAAGGTAGTTCAAAAAGTGTCGCACACTCTGTATGATGTAAATAAGGTTGTCGAGGCCAATCAGGGCACTGTCCCAACACAACTCAAATCATTTGAAACTGTGATCCGAAAACTTGGCCCCCCACCTAGGCCGGTCCCCACTGTCACACGAGCTTTCTTCAGTAATTGTGTTTCCCCGGTGTGTGGTAACCATGATGATGTCTATGGCTTGCCAACACTTCAAGAACTGGGATGTAAGGATGAGGATGTGTTAGTACGAGATATGTGGCAGGGAGGTGAGAAAGAAGCTCTCAGAAGACTGGGTGTTCTGGAAGAAAAGGTTTGTCCTTGCTGATCTCCTCTTTCAAAGCACAGTACAGTGTTCTTTTTAAAATTGAGTTACAAGCTTTAATCTTGTGGTTTATTACAGTACAAGTCAGCTCAACTAGAAAATCTAAGGGGACGTTTCCCTTAATCCCTTTTACTTCCACTTGAGTTTATAATCATCTACATTGTATCTTCTCCTTACAGCATCAGTATAAAAAAGTGGATTGGTTGAAAGCAATTTATCACATATATCCATATTCCCAAAGATGAAGTGGAAAATTTACCCAAATTGCTTATAGAATATGGAGGCAGGTAATGAGAATTTTGGGAGTGAAAAGGTTGAGGGGAGCTTCACTTTCTGATTTTCTAGTTGAGAGTGCCGTTTTGGGGGGGGGACTCCCCCTAAAAAAAGTGAGGGGTGCTCATTGGAGGAAATAAATTTGACCCCAAAAAAATAGCAAGCTGGGCATGGTCCCTTGAAAAAAATGGCAATTAGGGCGCAGTTCTTAAAATATTACCCCTAAAAGGTATGTACTCTGAAACACTTTTTGACACACTTAATTAAGAGGTTTATTAGAGGCCATGAACACATCATCATGGACAAGATATCCTAAAAGATAGCAAGACCCCAAATTTTAAACCCTAAAAGATAGGACGAGCACCCCCGACTCTTTTTACAGGGAGTTGTCCTCCCTCTTGTGGTTTTTTTGGGGGGGGGAGAAATCAAAGAATTTCATCTATATTTAAATATGCAGCACTTTCACATGCCCCCCTGTTTGCATTTGTCAAGCATGAAGGTAGTACCAAGTACAGGCATGCTTACTTGCTATTGTTTCAGTTTACATGTAAATGTGCTGAAATAAGTGGTTTTGCTTTGAAAGCAAGTTTATTGTGGCTCTCAAAATGCAGGTAATGGCACTGCAAAAGGGATTATTGATTTGTTCAAAATTTCCTCTAGGGGGGTTTAAAAATTTCCTTGGGGGAAGGATGCAACAATGCTAGTGTCCTGATTTCTGATTTTCCAATGTTGACAAGCATTGATACTGTCAGGGGTGTCACTCAACTTGTGGCAAAGTTTTAGGTAATGGGAATCTAGTACATGTACAAAACAGTGTTTTGTAAGGTGTATTAATTTGTGTGTACACTTGTTTATAGATTCTTGAGGGAGGGTCCAAGAGCGGCAGCGAAGGAGAGTGTATCCTATCTCCATCCAAGACACAGCTGAGCCCTTATCTCAGGTTTGGCTGTATTTCACCAAGGCTCTATAACAACAAGCTTACGCTGGCCTATGTGAAGGTATGCATCATTTTACACCAGTAAGGCATCCCCCATCCTCTCTTGTCACTTTACAGACAACTGTGTTGATCAGTATTAATTGTGTTGTGTTAACAGGTCAAGGCCCAGCCTCCCCCCTTGTCACTCTACAGACAGTTGGTGTGGAGGGAGTTTTTCTTCAACCTCGGCAGCAGAAACCCAAACTTAGATAAGGTAGAGAACAACCCCATGTGTGTTCAGATTCCCTGGGACAACAATTCTACTGCCTTGCACAGGTGGAAAATGGTATGTATACTGTACATTCATAGTTATCATGCAGTTGTGTTTTGCCTAATTTAGACCCGTAACTTTGTATATACACATACATGTATAGGCCATTTTCTCAATCATGTGCAGAGCAAACTAAGAGTTTTGCTGGTGGCCACAATCCCTGATTACAATATTCTGTGATACTTGTGAAGTCTTATCGTTTATCCTCCCTCAGTAATTATTGATCTTTTCACTTTCTTCATCCAATCAGTCATGTTTACAAATCGTGTGAGCCCGCCAACTGAAACCCTGACCTTGTTATATGCATGATTGAGAAAGTGGCCTATAGCTCTGGGCTTTTCAGAAACTTGTTCACAGCAAGTATATGATTCAGTCATTGAGGATCTCAACCAAACTACTATTGGTGGTTCATAGTTGTATCTTCTCCCTCAGTTAACAGACCACAGCAACAGGATTGCCCTACTCTTTCTTTAGAAATGAGTAGGTTCTTTTGAGTACCCCAATAGAATATTGAGAGTCTAGACCAACGGCTTAACACACTGCCCATGGATGGTCGGTGGTTAAGGAAGGGCACACAAAGTTCAACCCTCGACCAGGCTGGTATTAAAGCAGGGACCTACTGGTTGGCAGTCAACTTGCACACAAACTTTGTACGTGATTACTGGTGATTCTGGATACTTATTGAATGCATACTCAAACATTCATGACTCAAACAAAGTTAAACTTGAAGTGTAAGGGAGGTGGGGTGGAACTGTTCATCAGGTAGGGAATTATTGGGGTGGTGTGGGGATTTGTGGGGGTGAGGAGAAAGTTAAGGGAAGATAGTAATAACTTTTTCTGTAAATATTTTATGAAAAATTTGCTAATTCTCATCCACATTTTAGCGAGCTTAGTTTTTAGCTCTTCAGTGGTTTATTGTTATTGTAAAAGTATTATTATTGTAAAAGTATTATTGTTATTATTATTATTATTATTATTATTATTATTTTTATGTTCTTCCATATTAATGGAACAGCTACTATTTTGTGTATATTCCACTAGGGCCAAACAGGTTTTCCCTGGATTGATGCGATCATGCGACAGTTGCGACAAGAAGGGTGGGTCCACCACTTGGCTCGACAGGCCGTCGGCTGTTTTTTGACCCGAGGCTGTCTTTGGATCAGCTGGGAGGAAGGACTCAAGGTATGGCGTGTATGGTGTGTCTACTCTCAGGGGCTGTGGAGAGGGAGGGACACTCCAGTGTTTTGTTCACATTTTCTAAGAAGTAAAGAGAAAGGTTTTAAACTCTGTGGTTTTTCTCGAACACCGCTATAATGAATTATAATTTTTTGATTGCACAAGGTAAGTATCATATTGTTAAAAAGTGTTAGTTGCTGTTACTGTTCAATAACCAATGGCCGAATATTTCGTTCTCAGAGTAGAGCTTTACTGCAGTAAAGCTTGAGTTTTAAGAAAAACAGGTAGTTTATAACAATATGCTATTGCTGTAATTTTGTTTATTATATTAGTTTTTAGAGGGCCACTAGGGAGAATACTTTTATAGTAATAGGTGTCACCCTCGTTAAATAAAGGGTTTTTTTTATGTTTATTTACGGATGGTCAGTTTTAGGGTTAGGTTTGGGCTAATTATATTGTCTTATTTAATATTATCCAATGGGATCTTTTGTTCTCAGAGTAGAGGGCGACTCCTTTACTGTCCTGTTGTTCTGTAGGTGTTTGACGAGTTGATGTTGGACGCTGAGTGGAGTGTCAACGCGGGCAACTGGCTGTGGTTGTCCTGCAGTGGTTTCTTCCATAAGCAAGTCCCCGTGTACTGTCCTGTCACTATGGCCAAGAAATTGGACCCAACGGGGAACTTTATTAGGTGTGTATACATGATAAATGTTTAGGTTTTTAACCTAGGATATTTTGCTGTTACTTGCTAAATGTTTCAGTGGACAAAACTCACAAATGTAAGATTTTTTATAGACATTACACTATCTAATTTTAGAATCTATGCCCCTTTCCATTTGTCCGGTCTTGGCGGCCGAAAAAAAAGTGGTTCTGACCAGTTTAAATGGAAAGGTCCAAGGTGCGCGCGTTCATTTTTCCCGCCACAACTCTCCAAATTCCCGCGCTTTGACCGACCGGAGCGGGAGAACTGAGAACTCTGATCCATGAGCAGGGCGATTCTGGCCAGAACTAGTTCTGAGAACTCGTGCGTTCTATTTAAAAAGACTAGACCCGACAAATGCGAACTAAATTTCGGATGTACAGCATTTGTTGTTTAGAAGGTATGAGCCTTTGAAATTTAGCATTTTGGGAATCTAAGCATTGGTTACGTTACCGATTCTGACACTTTGGAAGCGATTCATGAAGATTTTTTTAAAAAGAGCTTCTGGAGCTAGGCTGAGTTGTGCTGTGTTAGATGAAGTTCAGACGAGTAAAATGTAGGTTGTCAGTTGTACAAATTGTGTGGCAAAATATTAGGCCGTGGACTCAGGCCTCGCTTGCCGACATACCGAGTGTGAAGACCCTAGCAAATAGGCCTCTGTTAACACTTGGGACGAATCTCTGGCACACTTTTCGCTCCGTTTCGAACGCGAGACTTTACGCTTTCGAAAGTGGTATGTCACATATCGGGTAGGTTTTTGTACCGCGAAAACTGTTGCTGTTTACACTGCAACGGGACGACTTTGTGTGGGTATGAAATCCTATCCAGTATAGTGTAGATGAGGCCTCGATATAAATTAAAGAAAATTGGCAGCTGTCTATCACGGCGCCCTTCCAAATAAGGGATGGTTCATTTGATCTTGTGGGGGGTGGGGGAGGCGGTGGAAGAATGATTTCTGTGCAAATTCTTTTTTCTTGGTCAACCTTCGGCAAAAATATATTTTTCTGCTTTCCCATGAATTCTCTTTGTAACTTTTCGGCGCGCAAATTATTATTTTTTCCGCCTGGTTCGATCGTGCAAATGGTTTTTTAACATTCCCCCCCTCTCCTTCTCTCCCCTTCTCCCTCGAGGTCAAATTGGCGGTCCTAAGTAAAAATTGACTGAGTAACGTAAGTAATTGCCCTATTTCACTATTACGTGTCGTCACAAGGTTTTTTTTAAAGAAAATATTGATGGACGTTAACAGCTGGAAAGAGTTCATGATAGTTCTATTTTGTTGCTACTTCAACTGATATCAATGTACGCAAAAACGATTTGCTTGCAAGTTACATGTATTTTTACGCCGCTGCAATCCCACAAAGCAATAGCAACGCAGATTTTGAAATCGTGAAACTTGATTTATCGGTTGTTTCAGATTATACTTGTGAACCCCAATCAGAATTTACAGTATCCGAAATGATATATGTGGGGAGTTTTAAAAATGTAAACAAGTCACGGCGTAATATATAGGGTAATTAATATTTCCTCTTTAATCGACGTGCAGTTCAAATTGACTGCTGGTTTTTTTTTTCAGGAAATATGTTCCAGAAGTCAAATGTCTCCCTGAACCGTACATATTTGAACCGTGGACGGCACCACTGGAGATACAGAAAGCGTCCAATTGTCTCATCGGGAAAGACTACCCGCAACCTTTGTGCAACTACTCAGACCGGCGGAAACTTTGCCTAAATCGTTTGAAAGACGTCTTCAAGAACCTAACGGAGCCCGGTGCTGATGGCGAGGCGATGATCTAGACTCCCAGGGGATAAATCTCAGAGAAAATGACAAGGAGGTCCGATGTTCATTTTGGATACTCAAGTACAGTTAAATAGCATTTTTTAGGCAAATGTCCTACAAAAAGGGCAATCGAAGCCATCCCATCACGAAATTGTACATTCCCATTTTCCCAAACAAAAGATCATGGTAGCTTTTGAAATACCAGTTCGATTTAAGAGTGTATAAATTAGTGCTTGATTTCAGTTTTCTATCTAGGAAGTTCCAGCACTGCAAAGAGCTAAAACAAATCTTTGCTTGCCCACGTTGATGCGTACGGAGGGAGGTACAGATTTTCTCTTCCACATTTGCTATCGTCGTGGATACCTCTGGCAAAGGAAGGGGCTCTTTTGCAGTCTTGTCTGACCCCCTGTCGTTTTGTGATGAGAGTCACCCCCTCCCCCTTCCCTTGGCCGCTGAATCCGCCAGTTGTACTTCTATTGGTCAAGAAATTGCTGTATATTTCACAGAACGTTGTTGTCCTCCAGTGTCCGGTTGTTCGAAAGCTGCTAATCTACTGTTAAATTTCTTACCCACAAGTGGTTCTACGTCTCAATACACTGACTTAGCCGACATCAGTTTGGGGTTTAGGTAATTGGTTTTCTTGGAACTGTTTCCGGTAGCAATACTTTACAAACCGTAGTTCCTGGTTAAGAAAGTTTAATTTAAAATTTTGCCCAACTCTGGGTTAAATTTAACCCGCTTTCGAACAATCGCGACCTGCAGTTGATTTTCTGAAAACTAACTATCACAAAGTCCACAGCTTGGTAACATTGTAGACAAATAGGGGCCGCAGGGAGGGAGGGGCGGGAGAGGACTTGGCCACTCCTCTCACAGAAAGTCTACGGATCGTTGTAACGAACTATCATCTTCGATTGCAGAAGAAAGTATAATTTATTGATTTTAATGGGCTGTGAAACGAACACAGTACAATGAGACATTAGTTCGAGCAACATACCCGGTTTTTTCCCCCCGTTCTGCTGTACATAACCGCCATTACTTTTGTCACTGGGAACTGTAAAGCGATCAAGTATTTCGGCTTTCCTGTTTTCTTTTTTTCTAATGCACATACATTTCTACACCGTTCAAGAGGCATCAAATGAGTTTTGATTTTTACATTGTTTGAATCAGTGTTGGGCGATGTTGGGTCATGGCTGAATATGCCTGTTTTCGTTAGAGTTTTGATCCAACCTTTTTCTTTTTCTGAAAAATAGTTGGATCCCATGAAACGCTCCACCCAACATTTGTGCAAGCCAAACATGCGCACAAACCCTGTTTTGGCTCCCAGACTTCTCACAGACTTAATAATAATAATAATAATAATAATAATAATAATAATAATAATTTATTTAATAACAATGATAACAATAGTAATACTATTAATGAAATCTAATTACAAGAACAATAAGAATTTTTAGACTA
>JAOBYH010612430.1:0-14164 GCA_025403525.1 Umimayanthus kanabou | reverse complement strand
GCCCATATTACATGTATTATCGCTACACCAGGCCCATATTACATGTATTATCGCTACAACAGGCCCATATTACATGTATTATCGCTACACCAGGCCCATATTACATGTATTATCACTACACCAGGCCCATATTACATGTATTAATTATCGCTACACCAGGCCCATATTACATGTATTAATTATCGCTACAACAGGCCCATATTACATGTATTATCGCTACAACTTATAGTAGTATAACACCAACTGGTGAGTATGAAAAAACAATCTACAAGTCATACAGGCAGATCCCAATTAAAAAGTGAAATAAACAGTAAATAAGCCAGAACCATGATGAACTGACTCAAGTCTCTTAACACTTAAAATACCCAATGGCATAATTACCATAATGATAAAGAACATATTAACTATATTCAAAATCAAATACATAACCAAACTTTTGTCCATATAAGGAACTCCTTTCTCTTCTATTCCTAATTCATTGTCAGGGCTCAACAATAAGCATCTGAAGTCACTGGCCATTCAGGCCAATGACTGTCAAGATTTACTGGCCCAGCTTCAAAGAGTAGTGGCCCGGTCAAAAATAGAAAGAGGCCAATTCAAATTTCGATGGTTGTGTTTCTACGGGTATTCTTCCTTACTGACTACGAATAAGTATGTGTATGGCAAATGTCATTTTAGCATCATGATTTCCTGCCGGTGCATGTCTTTATTGCAATATCTGACCCTATTATTTTCGTACTCTAAATGGTTTCAGTTTCAGAAAATATTTCTTTCAGACCTATTTTCCTTGGCAAAAACGCTTGAATAAATAAGATTTTGCAGTTCTTGGGTACAATTAGTTCTAGGTAGTTTCCTGCCATAAATGACTTGTCAATTTCAGACATCACGCCTCTGGATCATGTGAAGAGGCACACAAAAAAATGCGTGCTCTGGAGCACATTTCATTGACCATAGTCGCTTTAAAATCTTAGTCTGGCGCTAAAAAAGTCGGGTTTTGCGGTAGTAATACCGATATCTGGAAACAGATGTGCAGTAGCCTTCTAAATATCTACCCTGTGGTTTTATTGGATGAATGAAAATGTTTTCAAGCAACATCAGCAACTAAAATTTAAAATAATTATTTTTAGTGAAACTGTTTGCCTTATTCCAGGAAATTAACACTGCACTTAAATATTAAAGCAATTTAAAAAAATTCTTGTTTAAAATTTAATGTATCTTAATTAGTGTCGATGTAAATTCAGTGCATGCTATTTTACAACATTGTTACTTTAAAGCATCTTTATTTCATTACAAAACCTCATTAGTTTGTGACTCCTCTATTTACTCCTCAAAGTCACTATCTGACAGGACTTCTTCTTTTAAAATCGAGTTCAAAATGTCTTTTGATTCATCTTGATAATTCATGCCAAAGCAGTGACTTGAATGGCTTGAAAGCTGTGGGGATCAAAGAGGCATTAGAACATGCCAGAATCCAAGGGAATCTTTACTCGTGTTTCTCTTTATTATTTTCCAGCCACTTCCACCGCTCAGTTCAGGTGGCCACAAATGACAAGTGTATGTGGGTTTTTTTTTTGGACAGCTCGTTTTCTTACCGCTTTCTTGTTTGCTTTTCTTTTTTCTTTTGCTCTGGCTTAATCGCCCGACCAGGATTCTGCCCTGGTTATTGCGGGTCAGAAGCTTCTTTATGTATTAACGATCCATTAAAAGCCGCCAAACTTAACTAAAATACTGTGCAACTCACTGCAGACGACAAAGAAATTGAGGTACATGTAGTTGATAACTACAAGCTACTTGGACTGCACATTAACCACACCCTCACGTGGGACAAACATGTCAATGAGACCTTGTCAAAAGGGTATGGTGGGGATTTTGACAAAAACTCCTGGCCAAAAGTCAAAATCACCACCCCTGCCTGCCCCACCCTCCCCCTGGGATAACGTTGATAGGTGTATTTTTTGTTCAATATTTTATATGAAAATATAAGAACCTATTTTAAGAACCTTGGTAGCCTAAATTCGCTTTAAGTACCATTTATATAAGAACCTGTTTAGGCTAACTGAAAAAATCCAGGTTCTTATACGCGGGTTTTTACTGTATATTGTGACGAAATATAAAGTAGATTCGCATCAGCCCGATGACAAAGTCCCAAAAACCACCAGTATTAGTGTTTATTTTATCATTGCTATTTGTACATGAATTGTACACTAAACAACACTACACAAAACAAAACAACACAGTAAAAAAGTACAATAATTATTTAGTTTCACAACAGTGTTTGTCAATTTCACCAAAACTTCTTGTCCATATTTGCCTCACAGTTGTTGTCGCATTGGTTGTTGATTTCAGCAAACTTGAGATAAGATTGGATGAGTTTTGACGTCAAGCTTTTTGCTTCTTTCTAGTCTCCATTCACCAAAATCTTGCCAGTTCTTTTGGGTAACACAAAATCCTTCCAAATAACTTAGTGGCCCCATCAGGCCACCATTTTTCAAAACCCACTGGCCCATACTGGTCCGAACGGGGCTAAAAGTGCATTCAGGCCATCGGGCCAGCATTGTTATTGAGCCCTGATTGTCATTGTCCATTTGAAAAGAAATCCATTTCTTTCCAAATATCAAAGTTATGGTTACAAAATGTTTTAATTACAGTGAATATATAATATTATATATAATATCCACAAAAATACATTGTTTGGTTATGAGAATAAAGCAGCTGGTTATGCACAGCAAACTATCTATGATCAAAAGCCAAATTCTCACAATGTGTTAACAAGGAAACTATTTAATATAGACAATTTAGGAGAGTTTAGCAATATGCCATAAAATTATGTTGTGTTTGGAGTTCAAATGGGTTAATAGTACATTATTTCATGTTTGTATGCCTGCTTTTTCTGTGCTGTCAATCACTGCTAAATGGGACATTTTGAGTCAGTGTTAAATACAGAGTAAAACCAACATTTTTTCCTTTTCTCCTATTTTTTCTTCACACATCTGAGAAAGGCTAATGTGCAGGTTACATTGACCCATCCCTATCACTCAATTCTCGCCATTTCATTTTTCTAAAACTATAATTTTAAAGCAGCTTGACTTCAATAACTAAACAATTCTTGTTTATACCATTTGCATGTTTAGATCTGAAGTCAGATTCACGAAGGACATCTGCTGGCACCCCACCTGTCACCCAGGTGATTGCTGCGAATCAACCACAGCTGCAGGTTGAAAACATCAGCCCTGCTCCCACACCAGGTCAGATTCCTACAGCTGTGACGACTACAACCATCGCAGCACCAACTGAGCAATTACGAACAGCTCAAGGTAATGACACAACCTTTGCTTCATCATCTACCCTGCAACAAGAAGCCATTTCACAGCCCCCGACTACAGATGCCCCCAAGATTCCTGATGCTCCACCCCCTGCGGCTCCACTTCCTCCGCTGTCATCGTTGTCGTCATTCCCAACTGGTGGAACTTTTGGCTCAATCCAGAGTTATTTGCCAACTGCAAACCAGACATCTTCGTCCTACTTAGCTTCATCATTTCAACCGAACTATGGACAAGGCACTATGCCGTCATATCAACTGAACACTCAGTTTCAAACACAGAGTTTCTTGCCACCAACAATGGGTTATACCATGACACAACCTGCCCAACCAGCCACATTTCCAACCCCTGTACAACCAACGGCAAATTCTTCACTCTACGCCATTCCAGTGGGTAACCTAAATGCTTTGCAAAACCCTCCAAACTTTGGAACCCCTCCCCCAATCCAGAGACCTCCACCAATGGGGCAGTCAACCCCAAATGTTCCCCCACCTCCACTGCCACCACTTTCAGGGGGCCAAATGCCACTCCCACCTCAGATGACAGGGGGTTCGCAAGACTTTGTCTGGCCGAGGCAGTTTGGCCTCCCACCTACTCAACAGTCCAATATGGGGGGAGGTTGGATGAGGTAGAATGTACAACTTTGTAGTAGTGTACACTTTTCAGAAGTTTGTAAAAATTAATGTTTTTCAAGACTAAAGAGATCTTTAAAGTTGTTTTGTTTAATTTTAATTAATCTGTGTGTATAGCAACATTTACTGTACTCTGCGCATCACATGTAGGTGTTAAGATCAAACAGTTTGGGAAGTAAACCATTATTTTATCTAGGAGGACAACATACTACGGTACACTTAAATATTTTGGTTTGTTTGTTTTGTTTAATAAATTCACTGGGGTTTTCAGCTAAAACTGCCAACACTGAGCACTGGTAACTGCTCAAATGCAACTACAAGCACAAGCATGACTGCATGCATTCCATTTCTGATTCACTGAGTGAAGGGCGAGGCCAAGACATAGAATTCCTAATATTTATATATTGTAAATATATTATTATATTAAAGCTCTTCTCGAATCATCTGCGAGCTGATCACCATCACATTTCTTGATATATGAAGTTCAAACGATATAATTATTTCCACACGGCCGTGAGTGCGTTAGCATAGAATGTATTCATGCAACTTCAAGCAGAATGCTGATATATTGTTTCTTATGAACGCCGTCCTGATACTTTTGGGTCGTCCCGATTTGTTTCTGGTGAACACGCAAACAAAAGAAATACAACCAACAAACTCATTAAAAATTTGCATCGGGCATCAGGATCTTTCTTTTGTTTAGGTGTTGTCCTGATCACGAAGACCTGAAGATCGGGACTATCGGGAAGTGGTATGTTTCCCGAAAACAGTACTGTAATTGTTGTTCTGTAAAGCAGGTACCACTATCTATTGGTATTCAAGTGGTACTATTTTGGCCAAAAATAGTTTTTGAAAGGGGAAGGGTTGAGCCTCCTGTTGGAGTCCCCTTCCAGTTAAACTTTATTCAATACCCCCAGACCACTTATACACAAGACCACAACTTGCACAAAAGTTTGCCTCTAAAACAGGAAGTTCAACTTGTGGCAGCAAAAGACTTTGAAATACACAACGGACCACTGGATGATCCAAATTTATTTCATGCATAATTTACAGTAAAAAGCCACTGCACTGTCAAAAATCCAGGAAATGTCAAATAAAAATTAAAGTGTTGCCAAAGAAATAAATAAAAAATAAATAAAAGTTGTAAAGTAAAAGCGAAACAGTTGTCAAATAAAAAAGTTTCAAAATCAATCAAGTCTCAAAAAGAAAAAAAGGACATATTAAATATAAAAAGGCAAGGGACTGGGTGAGGTTTCCTATATTCCCTCCTTCGAAAATGGGAATATTTTGAGACTGGAATTTTAAAAATGTAAGACACTGATAATTACCTAGGACAAAGTTTTTGTTTGGGTATAATAAATTGACAGCAGTGTGTTGTAACTTTAGGCAATTTTGGCAGTTCTAGTGTCAGTATCACCAAAAAGTGTGAATGGCTTTTACAGTGGTACTTCATGTTTGAAACATGAATAACAATGAAGAAAAAGTAGTCAACCAATCAGAAATATACTTAATAAGCAATCAGATCACCCAGTGATATATAGATTTACAGCAGTTTCAATGTTGCCAATACACGAGGAAGGTTCCACATTAAGCAGCTCTGCCCCTAGTACACCTGCACAACAGTCTGGTAACTTATGAATCGTAATTTAGTATTGGCTTTTTGAACAGCTTTGTTGTCAGAGTAGAGGTACAAAAATTCAGAAAAGAAAGGGGAAAAGTCCCCTCTCCTTTTCCCTCCAGTCCCCAACTCTTCCCTCCATGTCTTTGAACACTTTTTGCCTTTTAATTTTCACCTCTTCCCTTCCCTTCTCTCATCGCAGCCCTACCTCCATACACACTATGGTTTTCCAAAGACAGATGGAAGTCCACTTTATGATTAGCCATCCAAAGTTGCTGTACATGCTGAACAACCACCAATAGCATAAACTGGAGCAACAATCCACATCAAACTTAATACTAACTTTATTCTGGCGGTCGCCGTGTTTTCTTTTACACAAACACATCCTATGTGCAGCACTGCTGACCCTAGGTTACAGCAGCCCTACCAACATATACATCATGTTATAACAAAATTATATTCCATGTTTTCTACAGATATGTTACATCATGTACTACACCAATTAAGTTTCTCTGATCATATGCATAATTTTATATCCATACTTCTAAATATGGATTCAAAATGGTACCAAAGTCCCTAACTTGTTGCCTTCTTTCAAAGTTTGAAAAAAATCCCAAACTTTTACCTAAGTTGTGAAAACCTTGCCCTGGAATTTCTCTGTAGATTCCAATTAGCTTCAAAAACTGTACTCCGGTATATTATACCACATGGTTTCCACATGATATTTTCTTATCATTCGCTACAGTCCAGAATAACAAAATTGATGTCTATGGAAGTGACTGTAATCGTCAGAATCTTTTGCTCATCGACCTGGTCTCTCTAGCACCATTTTCTTATAATCATCTCAATTACTTGATTACCATTTGAAGCAATCAGGGTAAATTGGATAGTTCCAACAATCAAATATAAAACAAGGTTCAATCACAAAGAAAATGTCTTGAAGTTTTCCATGTTCAAGAAAATTGGTCTCTTGTAAATAACTTATAGAAAATACATGTAAAAGACCTTGGCCAAATTAATCTGTTCATTCATCAAAGAAATCATTAGGAATACTCGGCAAGCCATTCAAGTAGCATCTCGGTAAACTCATGGTGCACAAACTGTAGAAAATAATCTTGTCTGAAGGTCCTACTGCTCTAACGTCAACCCATACATCATTGTCGTCATCATACTTTACTGCTTTGCAAGCTCCCAGCCCCCCATACAACATCACAATGTCTCCTCGCAGATTCAGAAGATTGCAGTATGATGACGTCAGATGAGGGGGCGGAGTAATCAGATGCCACTCGTCCAATGCTGGTGTGTACACTTCAGAACTCTCGAGAATGTCGTCAACATTGCGCCCAATGCCACCAATTACAAACACTTTGCCATGTGCATACACCGTTTCAGGGTAGCGACGCTCATAGTTTAGAGGAGAAACAATTGTCCACTTGTTGCTCCTGACATCATACTTTTCAACACTCTGCAACATCTGGGCATTGTTAGCATCACCAGTTGAACTCCCTCCAATGGCATACACATGGTGACGTGTTGCAACAGCACTCAAATCACTTCTCGCAAAGTTTAGTGGTGACACATAAACCCAGAAATCTGTGGTCGGGTCATACTGCTCAACTGTTCTGAAAGTCCAGTGTTCCCCACGACCACCGATGACATAAATTTTGTTACCAAACACAGTGACGGCATATGACGACCGACATGTCTTGAAAGAAGCTTTCTCTTGCCATTCTTTAGACCTAGTTTTCTTGCAGCTCTCTTTTCTTGTCTTAAAAGAAAATGAACGTAGACTAGGTACTTTGGCAAAATTTGGTATATCAGCATTCATACCGCCAACAATAAAGACAGTTCTTCCAATGGCGACAAGATCTGGGTTGATTTGAGTCTTGGGTAGATCAGGAAGACAGAACGTTTCCTTCTTCTTCATGTCATAACAAAATGACTTCACACAGTACTGGGTGCCAGCACCGATGATAACTTCAACACAGTCAGTCGATGGTCTGATGGCAGCAGCACAGGGACTGTTAACTTTGTGTTTCTCTTTCTGCTTCAAGAACTGTTGGAACATTCTGCGGCATTTGTTGCTGTCTCTGATTAGCTGCTCACTGAATAGTTGGTTCTGTAGGAAATTCTTGGACAATGAGCCGACCCGAAGATTACGGCACAGTGTTGGAAGGTGTTCCTTGCGCATTTTGATGTCATGTTTCACCCACTTCAGGATGGCAAAATACACATGCTCTTCTTTCTCAACCTGAATATCATCACTGGACACAAGGTCAACAACTTCGTCACTCGTCAAAGCCAAGAAATCCTCATTTTCAATACATTGCTGAAAGTGTTCTTCGGCTATATCTCTCACTTGATCGCCAAAACAAAGTTCGGAATACTTATCAGCTAAAATCTTCAAGCTGAAGCAATTCTCCGGCGCCAGAATTTCGCTAAGAAAATGAAAACATGCTTTCTTCACCGATTCAAGAAGCAGAAAACTGGCGGTGTCAAGCAACTCTTCAACATTTGCTTTTGTGATTGTTATTTTTCTCGTGTAGAAATAGTCCAAGATCAGTTCAACTGAACGTGCTGAAACTGTATGAAGCTTCCAACGGTTCTGTGACGATTCCTTCATGCCGCTAGTGAACATCGCGTGGAAGAATCGACTGTTCGCCGCCAGGACATTTCGGTGAGCGGGGAAGAGTTTGCCTTGAACTTCAAGAACCACATCGCAAAGTGAATTTCCTTCGATTCTAAATCTATTCAGAATTAACAGAATATCTCCTCTGCCGCCTGAATACTCAACAGTGTCTGAAGATCGGCTAGCTCTGGCAGTTAGTTCTTGCTTGTCCAATTTCTCGAACAAACTTTCAACGGTATCGTTTACAAGCACATCACCGCCCGCCATTTTGTTTAGAAATTGGACAAAGGCCGTGCGTCGACTGGCACTAGTTGTTTACACCTTCAATTTCGTAGCAATGACGTCACGTCAACTTGTATTTTGTCAATAAAGAGATCGCTTTGATATGATGGTCAACATTTGTTGGAACTGAACTATTTAGAAGAAAACATTCGCGTGTGCTTCACCTCGGTTGATACGTAATTAGTAATTAAGTATTCTTAAAACACATCACATAAGCTGCTCATTACCAATACTGACCTAGACTTGGGCTGTTTTCGTTGACAGTCGAGGCCCGCGGGCCGGGTCTTGAACAGAACAGAACAGAAATACAATACTTTATTGGTGTCTTGCAATCTGATGATACTTTGGCGCAACCCTCTGGGCGCAACCCAATAAATTTCAAATATAAGTAAATTTTCAAATAAAGATAAAAAAAAAAGTTTTAATTCGTTGACCAGTTAAACGGGCGGCAATATAGTAACTCAAATTTGACGGGCTGTGCTGGGTTCCCTCTCAATCAGTCAATGTTATATCCCAGAAACAAACTTTAATCCTTCTATCGACATTTTTAATTAGTTTAATGAGATTTAATATTTAATAATAAGATTTTTTTTTCAAATCAAGAAATCACTATACTAAAATCTAAAAAAGTGTAAGGGTATGTTACATCTCTGAGATTAATTGCTAAACAGCTGTGTGTGTGTTGGGGGGGGGTAGACCAGCCCCAAGCTGTGCAGGTATGTGTGGCACGTACCATTATTTTTGTCTGAAATTGGGTATAGATTTTGATAGTTTTGGTCGGAAATTTGGTATTGCTTTTGGACTAAAATGTGATGATGTGTGATATAACACATAAAAGACGTTTTGCAAACTTGAAACAAGCATAAAATTTGACAGGTTTGAGATTGGCTAGAAAAATTTGCATAATTTGGTCTGATAATGGATAGGGGTTTCATGAAGCATGCTGCATACCCCCACCAAAATGATTGAAGACTACCTCTCCCCCGGGGTATAGAGCTCCCTGCAGTTGGGCCATACTTGCCAGTCAAAGGTACTTCTAATGCAGGGATCGCACTACATGTTTTTGCTTTGAGTCCTGGGACTCCATGATCTTGCTGGTTTGGAGTCACCAGAAGTTTTGAAGGGGTCCCATAAAACTGTATCTATGAGAACAAGTTTCTATGTTTGCATCCCAGGGACGCATTACAAATTACGAAAATGCATTCTCTGGGAAAAATGCACGATTATTGCGTTAACGCGATATGTAATGCCAGACTAAACACTCTGATAGTAAGAGTGGGCAAACTTCCTTTTGTGCCCAGGTTCCGTCCTTATGCAGGCATAGTATTGATAGAGATATTTTGCAAATTTCCACACGAGAATTTTGAAGGTTGGGGAAAATTCAAGTACCATTTCAGACGAAAAAACAGTTCCTACAAAATTGTGTCCACAAACTTATAGCTTTATAGAAAGATCACAACTTTTGGCTATTACAGCTACTGTATAAATAACTGATTTATAAATTGATATAATAATTTATAATAATTTATAAATAAATTTATAGTTGCCTGGTGAGTGTAGCAATGCTACACGAAACAACGTTGTAGCGACAACGAAATAGACAAAACCTGACTTATTTATTTATTTACATAGGCTTTACTTTTACAAGTTTAGAGCACTCTACCACATGGTTTGGACGCCTGCCTTTATCCAATTTATAAATTAGAAATGATTTGTCAAAAATAGTAAAAGTATCTGCGTTTTCTTCTCTAATTGAATAACACAATTTGTTGATTCATGTTGACCAACTGTAATATTATACATGTGTGGTAACAGTAGTGATGGTTACATATTTGTATGTTCTCACTAATGAAAAATAACTAATTAGTCTGCAGTGATGGATGTATTTGTTTATCTAGACAATATCATTGAATTACTATTAACAATTTTTGTTAAATTTTAATGTTTAAAAATGAGTTTTACACTGTATGTTAGTTTTATTATATAGGTTGACCCTCTCAGCCCCAAACACACCATATGGCCGGCGTGAATGCTGAACTCTCCTAAACTGTCTCTATAGTTTCCTTGTAAACACGTAGGGACAATTTTGTTTTACGACTTAGATATTAAATTGCTGTGCGTTATCATTTACTTTGTTCGCATTACCAAACAACTTATTTTGTGTGGATAATGTAAGAATTTATTGCAGCTAGCGAAGGTAAAAGGCTAAATATTGTGTACTAAAATTCTCGATTTTGTACCAGAATGCACTGCAAGTAGTCGACCAAAATGCACTGCAAGTCAGTCGACCAGAATGCACCGCTTCGCAACACGAGGAGCGAGAGTTGTTAGTGTTGGCAGTTGGATGGGAAGTGTTAGTGAATGGTGAATTATTTGTCTGTTCGCTATTTTTGCTTTTAGTATAATCTGGAGGATTATTAATGCTTATTCATTTTTCCTTGTGTTTGACTTTGGATCATTCCACTAATTTTTTAAAACATAACGAGAATATTAGTGGCTGTTTCGAGTGGGGCGTGAGGTGAGACAGTTTTGCTACAGGCGGACAACTTTATTACATTAAGATTTGCTGTAATTTGCGACACGCTGTCAGTGACCTCATACATTTATTGTATTCAAAACTTGAAACCGCGCAACATGATCTCTTACATTTGTTACTCGTGGCCGTGCGGTCGCGAGTCTAGGTTTCGCCTCCGTTTCTTTTTTTGGGGGGGTTGCGATTGTGTAATAATCAATTTTTTCCCAGTAATATGTGTCGTTCCTATTAAACTAGCATTAAACTAGCACTGAGGCGCCGCGCGTCCACGCAAGTATACAATGTATTTACTAATTCAGTTTATTTTGTGTCTGCTACAATTTAAAATCAGAAACGGTGAATCTGGAGTGAGTAAAAGACATCGTTACCAACCGTGATGTCTTAGAGTTGTATTCCCCAATAATATACAGCCAGTTTCTGCTTCGCCGCTCGGTTTTTGTGTTTCCTCGACTGCTCGACTGGTTCTGATGAACAGAAAGAGACTGCTCGCAGTCTAATTTTGTCAGGAATTGAAATACATGCCAGTAGTGCCAGTATCACTGATTACTTTCACGGCCTGGCGTCGTAGGAGCTGTATTAAATTTCTGTTGTTAAGATAGCCAAAAATACTTTGCCCGCATGCATGATTTTGTGTGATTACTACCCAAAGCGTCTGTCAGTGAGTTAGATTCAAGTCTAAAAGGTAAATTCCTCAAAGCGAAGTAGTATACACTTTTGACAGTGCAAATTTGATATAATTATTAACTCTGAAACTCTTTTTAAAAAATAGCCGTGGAGCAAGGGTCAAGCTCGTTTTTGTGTCACATCGCATGCGTTACGCTAGATCAACTCATGATTGCGTGGGCGTCTCGGTACGGCACAGTGGTTAAGCCATTGGAATAACTTTTTTTCTTTTTCTTTTTTCTTTTCAAAATTAAACGTTTATGGGCCACGAGTTAGGTTTTTTAAAAAACCTCTTGTAATTTGAAACGGCTGATCTCAGTTTGTTCAGAGTGATCGAAACATACCCCCATAAAAAACATAGTAATAATAACACACTTTATTTAAATAGGGTAACTAAACTTACACAAAGTACTTTTCGTATAGACCCTGTAGAGATGAGATTACTGGCCACAACACCGGCATTAGCCTACTCTTATCGACGAGTGCGTGGGTTCTTTTAAAGTAATTTTCGTCTAGGCCCTGTAGAGATGAGATCACTGGCCAAGTCCACCGATAGAACGTCGAGAGACTAGACTAACGGCTTAACGGACGGTGTGGCGAAAGGTTTCTTTATCAAATGGTTTAGTTCGAATTACAAGATCCCTGTCCTTGATATAAATTCGTACATGATGTCAACGTCTTGTCTTGACTCCCAGTTGATATTTATTGAGAACCATTCCTTCCACATTTAACTGTTTTAGCTCAGTTCTCGTACCACATATTCAAATTTTGAGCAGGGATCTTCTTGAACCATTGATGAAATTATCCAGGTTACTTTTTTAAATCTTTGTCGTTAAATTACAGAATTGATTTCTCATTTCCAAAACACGCAAGAAATTCCGCCATCTTGTCAAAAACTCACGCAAGCGCAAACGTTTGACCGCGGTGTTGGTTGCATGCACGAGCTAAACTCGCCCCATGCTCTTGTGACGTTCACGGGCGACGAAGTTAAATGAAAAAAACAAGAAAATTGTAGAAGAAGAAAGAGAAGGAGAAATGAAGCATGCCGAAGTTCTTACAAAGCAATCTTTCTTTGGCCTTTGCGCAGGTTGTGATAGAAATGGGCGGACCTCTACGACGTATGTTGTGTGGCTTTGTCCGGAATTTCTCAAGCCCACTGATAAATGTCCTTATTTCTTGGCTTAGGGCCCGCTCGTCTAAGCTGTACAGCTTTCTTTTCTTAGCTTGACTGCTTGTAGTAGTATCAAGTTCCTCATCGTCGCTGTCACTTTCACTGGTATTGCTTTCATTGATAAAGTGCAAAAGTGCCCCACTTTGAAAAACCTTATAACTTTTTTTTTTGTAAAAGATACAGAAAAAGCGAAAACATATTCATGAACTAGATAACGTGAGCTGTTATTTTACCAAAGAACAACCTTCATTTTAAGGCAAAAACAGGTAACCATAGCAATTTTGCACAAAACTGAACAATATTCACATCTGTTATCTTACCAAATGCGAATTATGTTAAAGCAATGGTTCGAAATTTATGATTTTTGTACGCTCTTGGAAAGTTTCCCGGAAAGCCTGGTGGGGGTGGTCATCCGTCAGAAAGGGTTTAGGTTACTTTTTCACCAAAAATGGTGAAGGAAAATGCGAGCCTTCCACATTGCAAATTATTTTTAGCTAGATCTATGAACTTAAATCCAGGCAGCGGTCTTGCATTTAAGGTGAATTAGTGATATTCAGGACTGCATGCGCACTCATTGAAACCCTGACCCTGTTTATGATAAAAAGTTCGTAAGAATGGTGGAAAATTGATACTCTGCAATATTCACTGATTTTTCCGCCAAAACGTGTGATTTTAGACCCTGTTTATGACAAATTTTCGAAAATCTTCGAGTTTGACACCCTGAAAACCATACCCTGAATGATGGCACGTCACCGTGTAGCTTATGTATGGGAGTACCCCCAGCCACCATCCCGGGCAATAAACATCAAAACTCACAGATGACTCAGTAAACCCAAGAGTTCCTTCTTTGACTTAGAGGGGGAATAATAATTGTTTTTTGAAGAAATAAAGAGAAGAATCGGTTTTATCATTTATTTCAGTACTTTTCAACTGCAAGCAATCTTGTGTAGGAGTATATAGTTATTTGTTAAAAGATATGCCAGTAATAATTATTAGCCAAACAACATGAACGTGTTGTGTGTTGGGATAATTTGTCAGCTGGTACCATGCAAAAATGAAACTGAAATAACTAAGAGCAGTCTTTTTCAATAAATTCCAAAACTCACACATGAAAAGCATGAGGAAATGTGATGACTCAGCAAAGCCAATTAGGACTGCAGCAGAGTTCCGTCTTTGCCTTATTAGGGGGGGGGGGGGTCTTAGGGACTTTTGAAGTGATGCCTGGTGTGTGTGGTTCCCGGGGGGGACTCCCATACTAACAGGGGCGGGGATGCTCGTCGTACCTCTTAGGGGTTAAAATCCTGGGTTTTGGTACC
>JAOBYH010612320.1:0-14171 GCA_025403525.1 Umimayanthus kanabou | reverse complement strand
CAGGGCACAAAAACCAATTTTTTCGGACGAGTGTATTTCTTATTTCTGGCTTAATAAAACCCCCAGCTTAGCATTTACTTACTTACTTAATTACTTACTTATTTACTTAAAACTGTAAATGTTCCATAAATTAATTGAGGTATATGTGAGGTATATGTGTTTGAATGATTAAAAAAGTAACGAAAAAGAAAACTTAGTTAAGAAGCTTGTTTAAAAAGAATGTCTTAGTTTACTAGGTGTCGTGCGGCAAGCTGTTTCACACTGTAGAAGAGCCGCTCTGGCGCTATAAGAGTTCATTGAGACTAAATCTTGGTACAGAGAGGATGTTCTTGGAAAAGAACGAAAGTTGCAAGGAGATGTACATTCCGCGAATTCTTTGAAAATTAACAATTTTTCTATCTTCGAATTTAACGATGTTGAAAGATCAATTTTGTTATTGATAATTGAAGCAATAGTATCAAAATGACGGCGGTGTTAACTAGTGCACTCATTTTTTTTTTAAACGTCTGTTTTGGGGGCCGGGGCAGAACGATCTTAAAATATTTTAGGATCTCAACTTCAAATGTTCTTAAAAGTGTTATTAATAGTTTTTTGTCGAATTTTGTGTGTCTGTATACATTTAAAAGCTGTTCCTAATATCTAACTCAGTTCACATGTTCACCAAATGCGTTGCAGTTGCTCCTGTTTACCAAATTAAAATATGAAATTGTACTGCGTGTTCTCTCACGAGAGATAGTACACTCTTTTTTTATAAGAACCATTTTTATAAGAACGGGAGGCTGAAAATGCCCAAAATTTAGAAACATGCTAAGAACATACCTGAGGCTGAAGAAAGGCGAAGAACTTTTATTTTGGATAAAGCACAAAATCATGCATGGTTATTTGTTTCTCGGCTAATGTTCATCAGTGCAATTGTACATGTACAACTTTGTTTTCGAATCTTTTTTATTCACTATTATATTTCCTTCTTGCTGCCCAGGGTAGCGGCTGAGTAATAAAGTGTATTTATGCTTCCGGTTGATCAGGTTCAATTGTGCGAATGGAAAATAACAAATGTATACCCAATACTAACAATTATGTTTTATTGACAACAGCATTTCAAGAACATTTGAGGCAGAAATCCTCAAAATATTTAAGAACATTCAGCCTGAGCCCAAAAATAATATGTTCTTATAAAAAGAGAGTGTAGCTGTTCTCCGTTTCATTTTCAAAATTTATAGAAATAAACGTTGATTTCTTAACCCTTTCAGCCCAAGCCAGTTTATCAGTATGTAAGTTCTCCCTACATTATCCACACAAAATAAGTTGTTTGGTAATGAGAATAAAGTAAATGATCATACACAGAAAACTATCTAAGATGAAAAACAAAATTCTCCCAACCTGTTTACAAGAAAACTATGGAGACAGTTTAGGAGAATTGAGCAATATGTCACATGGCGTAGTTGGGGCTGAAAGGGTTAAAGAATGTAACGTTTTCATCCCCTAGAACAGCGTTCTAAGTAAATCCCGACCCTTTGCTCTTCAAGAGGCGGATACAAAGTTAATGGCAGGTTGCGGAGATATATGGCTTTTTTGATTGATTCAAAATTTTATCTAGACTATTAAATGACTATTACATAGTTGCTACTGAAGTGAACGGACTTAATTAGAACATGTTAAGAAGCTCTTCTATATATAGCTTCCCGCATTCAAACTTATAACCCTGGTACCAGGGTAACTAATGATCAAGGGATACGGGACTTGTTATAGTTTTGTAAACTGGTTTTTATGTTTAGAAGAATGACACTATTAAAAAGGGGTTATATAAAAATATTTTATTTGAGGTGAGATGTTACCATAAAAGTTAATGCATGATCAGTTGTTACAAAAAGAAAACTAGCCACAACAATACTTTTCCGCAGGCAACTTGATAATTATTCTGGCGGCAAAGGGAAAATGGCGGGGATTTATAGGAGACGGTAGAACTAAGAATTTCAGTTGCCTGCGGGGCATATTGTGTACTTACTATATCGCTGATTTGTTATGAAGTAAAATTTAACTCTTTCTTTAAAGGACTTGTCGTGTATATAATGTTCCACGCGCACTCTAGAAGAAACGGAAAAAATGTTAGGTCATTATATCATAGACGGCTTTGTCAAAGGTTGAGTCTGATGTTATTCCAAGCTGAATCCTCAGCATTGGTGTTATAACAAAGTGTATATTTTAATGTACGTTTTAAGAAACGTTGTATTGTTTAACATTCACTATGAAGCAAGTCTTCTACTGCCAAGTCTTGTATGGATGATATCAGTGTAATGAAGAAAGCAATATTTAACTGTACTTTTGGTCTAAAACAATGAGAAAACAGATCGCAGTATCAGAACAATATCATGATTAATCCCTTCATTACAAAACTCCTTGATCAGGAAGTTAGTGTTTGTACCAAAAAATACAAAATTATCATCTGTACCTCGAAATGTCTCAAATAGTTGTTGTTCCTTTTATTGTTTTAACTGCTTATCAATTGATACTGAATTTCAACGTTACTGACAAGAAGTTGAGAAGGTCTCTATGATTAGAGTATCTTCTCTTTAGGGATATTTTGTTTTCAATAATGTACGTATGTATCAAGTCATTTCAAAAAATAATAAAACTAATATTGAAAGAACTTAACACAATTTGGTCAAGTTTTTCCAATATTTTTTCTTCCACTGTCAACAATAATATATTTGGGGAACTTCAAATTTTGCTTCTTATTGCTGGAACCCGGGTAATGTATATTACCACGAACATTTCCCGTAAGAATAAACATAATTTGCCGTAATCTCGATTCAATACCTTTTAAACTCTCGAGCCTAACTATTAAGAAAAAAACTTAAGATTTTCTATACTCTGAAGATATCATTTCAAACATTAAAATCAGAGAGTTGTTTACTTAACCATTGTCAGGATACCTATATTCAACGCAAACATTTTCGGAAATTATTCGGGTTTTTTTTTTCTTGGTTTAAACGTGCAAAATTATTTGAGAGTGTTATTGAAAACCTTAGTTCTAACAGCAGGAAGGAAAAAGTAATATTGGGAATATTCTACTATAAATATTTGAGCGAGTGATCGCGCATGTATAGTTAGCGGTGAAGTGCATTACTGAATCTGGGAATCTTTCCCCAACTGACATATTAAAACTCAAAATGTCAAGAGTACCATTTGTAAACAAACGCCTTAATTAAAAACATGGAATATAAAAAGCACTGCTATCGCAGCCTAGCTGCAATAGTTGTTTTCAGGCAAATATATCAACAACGATGACAAACAGTTGTTTTCAATTTATATGTTTTGTGTAAATAAAAAATCTTTCAGTTTGATGGAAGGGTTTTATATACTGATTCTTGGTAGCTTTGTCGTCACTTTTTGCCACGACTTTCCGATTTTTAACAAATACGTTTTATTTAATAAAGCATACTGTATCTTCCTGAAAGGCAAACAGGTTTATACTGAAATGTTGTTGATACGATGATACGATGATACGACCTTCGTAAATGATTTCTTTTGCTTTGCAGGGGCGGCCAGCTCGCCTTGACATGTATATATTGCCAGACAATTCCATTTTAAGTTTTGGTTATAATTACTAGTTCAAACGTTTTTTTCTCATTTACTACTGAGACGAGATAACTTGTACCATTCGTGTCACTGCCGTTATCGTTGTGTTTATAAATACCGATTTTGAACAATAACAACGGCAAATGGCTTACATTCAAATCAATTTAGCAGTCTCGATTTTCTAGTCGTCTGGAAAGTCATAATTGTTGCAGCCGAATTCATACTAAATCAATAATTGAGCCACGTCTAAGAGAACCTGAACTGTCAACCATCAACAACATGCAAGGCCTAAATTTTGCTAAAGTCAAAACTAAAACATTAGTATAGCGAGAGGGTCATCAATGATTTAGTCCTTACCTGTCTTTATCCTCACCATTCTTGTCCGACGATAGTAGATCTCTGAGCCTGTATCTAGGATTTGGAGATTCAATATCACTAACCAGTTCAAGAGGCGTTCTGCTAGAATAGATATCTTGCCCAACGCTCGCCATTTTCAGATCTTACAGTTTGAATAACGCGCTAATTCTACACATGCGCATTTTAAACTCCACTGATAATATTTGCATTGATGCAGTAGTTTGACTGAGAAGAGCCTTTTAGAAAGCTTATCAGATAAAGACATCGGTAAAATTTTCGCTCTATCGCAAAATTTGCTGAGCTAAACACCGAGTTTTTGTTCATGACTTCCTGGAGAAAAGGTTTCTTTTTATTTCGTCAAAACTACTTATTACTAACTGATATGAATAAAACGAAACTCGGACCGATATCGAATCGTTTTTGCTCATCCAGGCTTAATACGAGATAATATTCACGCGCCGTGCTGCGACTAAACTCAGCAAAACAATGACTTTGAGCAGGTGGTTTAGCATCAGTATATGAAATGCATTCACCGGACCTGAGCTAAAGAAATGTCTCACTTGCCAAAGAGACATAGAAGACAAAGCCTACAGTCGTATTTAATAATTCGTTTTAACAGCATTGTTTTTCATATCTTTAATACAAAATCTCTTTTTTGTTTCACAATTGAGCTTCACAAAAGAACTAGCTGATGTTTAAAAACAGGTTGCACCTGACATATTATGCGAACCAAGCAATTTTTCTGTGGCTCAAGTTATGTTTATTCAACAGATTTTAAGAAGGATTAAAGACACACATTTTTTCTCGCGCTACAAATAACATTGGGTTTCTATATGGTAAAAGTGGAAAATTCAAATTTAAAAGTTTTTAAGGCAAGTTTTATTTAATCCTGTTATTTACTGAACGGTATGATTAATTTATTCTAAGGCTGATATAACTTACACTAAAACAGTGCGATATCATACACTGTGGGGAGCTCGAGAGATAAAAATTAACACACAGCCTATGATGACACTACAGAATTCTCTGAGGTTTTTCCTTGGACTACATATACTTTCAATCATCACTTTAGACAATAATCGGAAACTAGAATAGTGCAGGAGCAGTTTTTAGTACATAAAGCTTGAAACCGAAGAGTTTATATGGACAATTTACAATGAGTAGTGTTATAGAAATGTAAGGAACTGATTGAGGTTTCGCCGGAAACGACAGTTGAATGCCATCTTTTTCAGGAAGCCTCAGTGTTGGCGTAATATAATTTAAGCGAACTATGTATTTTCGATTAAATAATTTGTGTTGATATTTTCACGTGTCTGACGGCCCATTTATTTACAGTTTTTAAAATGGTTATTTTCTTCGCTCAAGGAAAACGATAGAAGTAGTATCACAATACGCCTTTTCACGGTTTCGGCCGCCATCTTGGTGGGTAGGCAAAGTGGCTCAAAATAAGAGAGTTTGTATGGAAATTCGGCGTCAAATATCTTTAATAACAATCTAGTTTCAAATTAAAGTTATGAATTGAAAACTTTAATGTTACGAGAGAGGAACTGAATGCCAAAATTTGAGGCAAGTAGCCGCATATGAAAGCGTCTAGTTACAATTTGAATTTTTCCATACATTTGTTTTGATTTTCGTTGCGCCGTTGAAACACAACTGTATGGAAAAATTCAAATTGTGCAGAGGTTGCTTCAGTTCATAACATTTAAAAAAAAATTAAACTGAAATGAGAGAAACAAGTTCAATCAATCTGCACCAGTTAGTCCTTTGATTCTTAACCCATTTTCCTGCATAACAGAAATCAGTGATTTATAGATTTCTAGTTGCTAACAAATAAAATTTAAACTAACATTTTGGACTTGGCACAAATAAAAAGAGCCTTGACATAGCTAGTTTGTGAATTTATTAAAACCGTCACCTGTTATTTGAAAATTTGGTTGTTGTGGCAACATTTGTTAGAAAACACAGTCACTTGATATTTGCCGCCAGGTGCAAGTCGGAAAAACGTGAAACGCACTATGGAGCCAAGAAAAAAATATATTTTTAAAAATAATTTATTGACATACGTTCTACGTCATACATTCTGATCCATGCATATTATGATGAGCTACCGACTTCCAATTATGGACCCTGTAGCCATTTTTTGGGAGCTCGCAGCTATAAATATCTTTTTTTGAGTCTTTGCTTTTTGGAAATAGTTAGCATTGTTAGGGCTGTATGCGCCTGTTGTGTATGGCGTGGGACAAATTTAGAGTTCGAGAAATGAAGCAGTGAAAATGAGTCCCCCATTTCATTACTATCAGTTACTGCTCAATCCAGTCCTTGCTCGTTGAAGTGTCATTGATCTAGAATTCTGAGGCCTATAAAACTCACTGCATTTGCCAACACGTTGAACAGAAACCGTTTTCTAATTGATTAATTAAGCATTATCCAGGACAGTCGAGAAACAAAGGAAGTATTTTAGAATCATCGCACTTAGAGACAAAAGAGCTGAGGTGGGGCAACCGGATAACAAACGAAACAGAATTGGTTATTGAACAAAACGAATGCGGTTTAATTGCAGATATTAAAGTGTTATTCTTTGTTATAATTTTATTTGTAAAAAATATGAATTCCGAACAGGAAACTGAAACTGGTTATTCGAGTCTTTACTGACGTATGGAGAATGGCAAGGCGACTATTTTCCTACAATGAGTTTAGACGTTTTCACCAATGATATTCCTCAAAAACACTTTTACTACTGACTATTTTTGAAATTATAATTACATTAAATATTCTTTGCCGTTGTTTGTTTGCTCTGTTTATTTTCTGGGTTGCTGTAAGCGATTTAAGCAGCTTTGAGAACCGACTTCTGCTAGTCCCATAACTTATAGTTTATTTGACAAACGAACTAACAGGAAACTAACGTCTTTGAAAACGTAAGTTTTTCAGTGAAACTAATGCAAGGCGTAAGCAGAAGTACATGTTCTAATAGAATGAATGCTTGTTGTTTTTCGAATCAAAATAAACACAGTTCGTAATTTTCGAGTCCTTCAAAGGAGCACTGACTCTCCTCAATCATTATTGTTTCTTTTGTCAATTAAACCGTATCGAAGTATATTTTGTCTTTATCAAAGAAATAGGTTTTTTGTGTTTTGCAATACAAAATAAAATGCACATGTATTAACCTTTTTTCATTTTATTTCGGGAAAAAATTTCGAATGAAAAAGCTACTAGCTAATGTTTGTGTTCTTGTCAGACAGCTGTTTTGGACTGCACGTCAAGCGCTGAACAGTATACAGCTTGTCAGTGGGCTCAACACAGAAGCTCACCATTTCGTTGATAACGCAAACTTGGCTTTAAGGAAAACCACACAATGAATAACTAAACAACATTCCCGAAGTATTTTCGCGAAACAGAGATACTCTTAATATCTGTTTGAGCAGCTCTATACGCCAGTTCAGTTGGTCGTCAAAACATTTTGCATTATACCGCTTTAAAATATTTATGTTCTATGATAATCCCCACTTGGTCAACACAAAGATAATTCAGACAACATGACTAAAAAAAAAGATATTATGTCTTTCAAGGGCATTGTTTGGACGTTTCCGACATATTCTAATGTGTTTTCTTATTTACTTCTGGAGTTTCTTGAACTGGAGCATCTTACATTTAACAAATTTGACTAATAATTCTAAATGGTTTTTATATATACATTTTAAAGAGTCATAAAGAACCATACATGTGTCCGACGACATATCCTATAGTTAATTTTAATCCGGTTAGGATCAGCAGCATTATCAAAATATTCCCCAGAGTAGATATCACAAAATAATATTTAAATTTTCCCATTTTCCTTATCATGTTTCATATATTGTACCTGTTTATTCAGGGGAACGAATCCCTGTTTTTCACTGCTTAGCTTGACAGTGATTTCTGAACTCGATAGAATGGATAAAAAATGCAGGGCATGATGTGAATATGAAGATATCTTGTGGTTTATTTATTTCATCTAATTTTAAGGGTTTACGAGGCAAGGAACTCGGCCTGTAAATGAATTCCAAACAGAAAGCACCACACCATGTTGCCGTAATGACTCACAAATTCAACCGACAATCAGAAAGGCATCGTAATTTCCTAATTTAGAATATTGCCTCAAATTTTGGATTCACATTTTTTACGATTTGATCCTTTAGTAATGTAAAATGTATGAGACGTTTCAAGTCAAATTATGAAGCATAGTATTTGATTTTGGTAGTTGGAGTTAGATCTAATACAATGGCTTGTTAATAAGGAAATGTATTCCAAGTCGAATTTCTGACATTCTACTCGCTAGATCAGGAAGCAGGCGATGACGTTTCGTAGCGACAAGCGATGCTCCAAACACAGTCAAGACTTGAACGTTCTAAAATGAAAAACTCACCTCGGATGGCTTGCCATCGCTGCTGGAAGTGGCGGAAAAAGACGAGGAACTCCATGTGTCGAACTTCGAGCATTTCGAGCGGCCATGTTTTTATTTCTAGCAAGAACATTTATGTATTTGCAGGCTCAACATACATCTTTAATGTAAATTGAGCAGTTATATTATATTTTCTTGGCCATACGTGCGCACAACACTGGCCGTTCATTGTTTGTCGTCCAATCAAGCAGCGAGATTCGACAGACGAGCAGGTGATATATTAAGTTATTTTAGAGCTGTTTCATCGAAGAAGTTCGGTAATTATTTCAGCAATAAGAAATTCAAACGTTTGGTCCCGATATAAATATAAGGATTTTGCAGATGCTAAGAAAAAGAAGAAATGCATCATATTTGTCTTATTGCGATAGACCTTTGATGTCGGCTTTGTTGTGATGGCCAAAGAAAACGTGTTTTATCAATTCTTTTATGAGCAACAGTAACTAGTTATGTTTTATTGTTTATAAAACATATTCGAACTAGAAAATCGCATAAATTTTAGTTTGATTTGGCAAATCAGTAGAAACAACATACAAACTGTGGCCGTAACTCAGAATCTTAATGTTTTTAAAAACTAAACTTTTAGTAATATTTCATGACTTAGTTTTGAGCAGCTTTAATTTTTAACGATTTGGTCCGGCGCCTTTGCGTGTCGGATATTATTTTATGAGCTGAACGATAAAAGAATTTCTAACTAACTCTTTATAAGCTTAAGGATAAAAGAATTTCTAACTAAACAAAAACTTAAAAACTGTCGTAGGCGGTAGTATCCAAAGCTCTTAAATGCTGTAGTAGAGTCCGCTTAGTTCCTTTTGACTCGCTCATGAAAAAAGACGATAAGTTGTGATGACAAGTTCGACTTCAGAAAGCTAAATTTTGTCAAAATTATTTACTTCCCAAAGGTTAACATTAAACTGGCAGGAGGCAAAGTAAGCAAAAAGGGTTCAACATTACCACTGGATCAATTAATTGCCAGAACACGCACTGAGTTTTTGAGGCTAGAAGTAAACAAGGAGCAATTTCATGTATAAGCATTATGTACTTTTTGTGTTAATCGGGAATCCCGTAATTGATTTGTGAAAGGATAAAACGAAACTGAGTCTGCCAAGTAGTAGTTGTCTTCAAATTTTAAAAATTTGTTGGGCAAAAAATATCGAACAAAAAGTGAATAACAAGCAGTTATCTAGATAATCTTGATTGCAATCTATTATCTTGCTAACAACACTTTAAATTGAGTTTGAATCATTCTCTGCTTTCAGATAAGTAGTACTGTGACGTGTTTTAGAATTTACCTCATTTTCTCATTCAGCTAAACCCAATGAACTCAGTTAAAATTTAGATTTACGATACGTGAGCACTCTGTATGTGTATCAAACGTATTAATAAAGCCATTTCATGGAATATGACATTTTTAATGCATGTATAAAATATCCTGTACTGCATGCGAACTTCCCTCGAAAAGTGTGCCGTGATTTCGAATATTCCCGTGCATTAGCAACACATACTTTATACAACCAGGTGAAGCAGATCCATCTAAGTTAAATCATTTAAAATCTTTTTACTTTTCAAGTGTAGCTTTGTTTCACCTAGATCTTCATTCTTAGCTTCAAACACAAAACGTAAATGTTTAATGATTGCGGCCTGTGGGAAATCAAGAATCTCAGCGCATCATTAAAATTGAGAGTAGTAAATTGTTAATGGCTGCTTTCGAATGGCGCTGAAGTGCATAAAGTGGCGATGAATCAAATTGTAGAGATTATCTATTTTGCCCAGAGTAATCGATTAGATAATAGCTGCATTACTTTTTACATCGATCAACTTGCTGGTGGGTGGACGTGTACACTTAGTGCGCTCATTCATTCTGTTCATTCATTCATTAATAATAATAATAATAATAATAAGATAATAATAATAATATAAGAAGAAGAAGAATATTATTAACAATAACTATTTTATTTACCGAGGGTGACACGTGACAGTTATTTCAGATCACTGATAACCCAGCGGCCCTCTCTAATAGTCCACAACACCTGCATTAGCCTACTCTTATCCACAAATGTGTGGGTTCTTTTAAGTCCCCCAACACGGCTTAACGTCCCTGTCCACGGACAGTGTTGCGAAAGAAGGTCGCCCAAAGTTCAACCTTCGACCATACCGGGGAGTCAGAAATCTTATCATTCATTCGTTCATTCATCTGTTCGTTGGTTAGTTGGTTAGTTCGTTGATTCAATAATTTATCCATTTATAAATTTATTACAGTCTCTTATTGTCCCTTGATTTATTCATGCACTTGCCAATTTTTATCCCCAGAGTAGGTGGGGAGGATGGCAATCCAAGGGCATTTCATATTATTGCTGTTGTCTGTATCATTAATTGTCCATATAAGAGCCGTCAAATTCCAAGTCAGTCTGTTCAGTTTTATTGTCAACCTCCCAGCCCAATTATGACTGAGGTACATCCATAAAGTGTTCTTTTTTCGTCTGTACGTTATCTTCTTTGTGTTGTTTGTTTGTTTGTTTGTTTGTGTCTTTGTTTGTTTGTTTGTTTGTTTGTGTCTTTGTTTGTTTGTGTCTTTGTTTGTTTGTTTGTTTGTTTGTGTCTTTCTTTGTTTGTTTGTTTGTTTGTGTCTTTGTTTGTTTGTTTGTTTTTGTCTTTGTTTGTTTGTTTGTGTCTTTGTTTGTTTGTTTTTGTCTTTGTTTGTTTGTTTGTTTGTGTCTTTGTTTGTTTGTTTGTTTGTTTGTTTGTTTTTGTCTTTTTTTGTTTGTTTGTGTCTTTGTTTGTTTGTGTCTTTGTTTGTTTGTGTCTTTGTTTGTTTGTGTCTTTGTTTGTTTGTTTGTTTTTGTCTTTGTTTGTTTGTTTGTTTGTGTCTTTCTTTGTTTGTTTCTTTGTTTGTGCTTGCCTGTCTGCACAAAGCTGCTTACAACAACAATACTGAATAATGATAACAATAATAATGATAATAATGGCAAGTATATAACTTTATTCAGAAAGCTAGAACTTTCACTGAAGCCGTGTCTGTGTCTGTTCGTCTGTTTGTGTAGTTCTACCTGTGTACGTTGCTGTCATTATTCTCTCCCCTTGCACTATTAATAGCTAGTTCATAACAAGTTGGCACATTAGTACAAAATATGGAGTACCCACAATCGAAAAGAACTGTTGATTACCAGTAAATCGTTCTGTTTATAGTCCCTAAGCTGTTTCATGTTTCATTGAACGGAACTTGCCACACAACTCAAATTCTAACCTTCCGCTGTATACGAGGGTTTTGAGGTCAGCCTCGCAGAGCTTTTTACAAATTACAAGGGTACACACCAAATCCTATGGTGACCGAGCCTTCTCTGTTTCAGGCCCCAAAATAAGGAATGAGTTCCCCCTAGAACTAATAGAGTCTCGTAAGCGTAATATAAACAATTTTAAGACAGCCATAAAGACTTACATATTTCGAGTAGCCTACAGTTTGTAATTTCAAGTTTGTTCTCTCTAATTCCATAATATTTATCTATCTCTCTATCTTTTGTTTGAATATTTCTATATATAATGTAAACAAGCTACGACTGATGTATAATTTTAGCGTTATTGTAAATGTTATTGTAAAAAAAATTATTAGTAATATTGTACAGCGCTAAGAGCAAGTATTGATTTAGCGCTCTATGAATAAAATTAAAAGTTTTTATAACAACTTGTGTTTTGCTTTCTTGCAACCTACAATTCCCTTTGGCTCGTGCACGGCAATCACTCTTTCACAATCTGCCCTACCTTATCCCTGTCAACTCTTCACCACAGCCTGCCCAAGCTGTATCTCTGCCAGTCCATGTAACTGCGTACCCAAAACCGAGCCATGCAAATAATCTACCACCTCGACGTGCATTATACCTGGCCCTGCCCGGTCTCAACACTCAAGCAACCCGAAGAACTGAACTTTGCCGTGCTTGTTTATCGCAAAACTTAACTGACCCGACTTGTAACCGATATACATAATTTATATTTTTTGTCTGTTGAGTTAGACCTGATCATCTCCCAGTTTACTCTATTAATATAAATAATTGAGGAATTCTTCACGTAAACAGGAGATTTTAAACGAATGCATGCAGTTCAGCTGCGAGGGGAAATATAGATAATTGTTAAAAGATCTTAACAGTTGCGATAGTGAAACTCCTACAGATTACGACAAGCATTTTGATATAAAAACGAAGTCTGAAATAAGATTACGGTTAATGATAAGTTAAAACCAACTTTAACGAAGATTAATCTTGTCATGTCTATCTCATTCTGAATGAATCGCCAAGTACGTTTGTAAAGATAAACTGATTTAGTTCTGCAAATGTTACGTCGTGGTTTTTATCGTGTTTTAAATAATAAGAACTGGGCTTGTTTACTGTTACCTCAACAATTTCAGTTTAAGAGCTCCACTGCAGATTTTCAAGGCAATCTTTACAGTAATCCGACTTGACTGTTAAAATTATACTACAGAACTACAAACAATTTTTCAGACCCTAATCAGAAATTAAGACGATTTTCAGCAAAATGTTTAATTTAACTTCTTCGCATACTTCGTGTGCCAAACTTTTCAGTGTTATCAAAACTAGTAATATGTTAAAATATTTGCTGTCTCAGTTGTTTTTCATCCAAGTCCACTTCAGGACTGAAGCATATACAGACTGTTGTTGTGATCCGAACAGATCATATCATGAAATCAGTAATACTAAAAACATTAATGTTTGTGGTTGAATCCAAAATACCCTAGAATTTACTAACCATGCATAACTCTGATCGACCTAGCAAGTAAGTACCAGATGATGTTTCGTCTAAGTTGCTCTAAAAGTAGGATGTTAAAATGATTGTAGCTGGTAGATACGGATATACACACATGTAAGTTCCCAGTTATAAAAGTTCAACTGCTTACCAGCCCCTGGATATATGAAGATATAAACCCTCTCTTTCTATAAGCAATCCAGTCACAAAAATGTTTCATTTGAATTATAAGTTTTGTTATGTTTCAACTTGAATTTGTTTTATACGTTTTTGTTAACCAGTTGACTGAAGTAATTGCAGTTTGCTGCGTTTTAGTTTTTTCAGTGGCAAAGATTTGTTCACGGACAATCTTTATCTGTGTAAACCTAATTTGTATTCAGGAAGTAGACAGTGTACCCACAACTACTTTACGAACACATGGAGACGTAGGATTATCAACAAGATTTCACGTACATAACTTTTGAAGTGAATGCAGAGCCAGACAACAGAAGCGATAGTCAAAAATGTTAAGCGAATAACTCATGTTTGAACAGGTGCAGTTTTTATTTTCAAACATATCGCCGTAAATTATGACATTGTCAAAAACTAATTAGTACATATTATCCTCGAACTTGGTGATATGAAAATAGTTGTTTAAGATAAAGCCATGCATGTTGTTAGTGTCTTTATCAAAGCTTAATGGTTTAAAACCTTTCAAAGCAGTATTCTGCACACCAGCTCCAAACCATAAGAGATGGTTCACCAAAGCCAAAGGGGAAAAATCAAAATTTGCAGCACAGCTTTATTCTACTAATGATCTAATGTTTTGACGTATTAGAAATACTAATTACCATATATATAACGCCGCCAAGGATAAAAAAAAAGATTTTTTATTTTCATTATTCAATGCACATAAAAAATCTCCCAATTGCAGACAGAGTTCTTAATTTTTGAAAAATTGGCTCTCTGAGACGCCATTTCGTGCATTTTGATAAGTTTACTTTCAGGTGAATTTGGAAGGTTTCATCGCTCTTTCTAAGTAGCAGTAGCAGTACAGTTTGTTTCACAACAA
>JAOBYH010612209.1:0-14175 GCA_025403525.1 Umimayanthus kanabou | reverse complement strand
GGGAAAAATATAAATATTACTATAAGAGCAAATTAAAAATTTAAGTTGCATAATTAATTTAACATCAATTACAAATGAAAATGTCATCCAATTAATGTCAAAAGACAAGTTCTTAAGTTGATTACAGATACTGTAACTTTCATTTTACTTCTAATATTTTAGGTTTTAGATCCGAAAAACCTTTTGGGGGAAGGGGTCAAAAGTTGCTCCCTCGTACATTCAAGGAAGGTCATTTGTCTGCTTGCAGGCCAAAGCTGGCAACTATTTGCTTCCCTCGCTTTCCCATTCACTGTCATTACAATAGAAAATACTTAAAAAAAACCGATTTAATATTATTTCTATTGAAAAAATTGTAACCTGACAATTCTCTTAATTCTTTCCTTTTCTTGCAGAAATACATTTCATTTAGTTATTTTTCCTCAGAATATCCTTGTTTTAGCAGGCTTTAGATAGATTACACCAGAATTCCTAACTTTTGACTCCATTACATTGCAGAGTCTCGAGGCGCTGTTCTTTCTGCTATCAGTGGAGAACAAAGGAAGTTTCTAAAATATTGCTGTCATGGGTGGATCACTCCTATGGTGTGGGTGGGTATCTGTGTGTCCTTGGAAAGGTCTCACACGGTTTCCATTGGATATGGTAAGTGTGGGTGTGAATGGGTGTCTGTTAGTCCTTTAAAATGTCGCACTTAGTGTCTATTAGGTAAGCCTGTGTAGGTGTGGGTGGGTGTCTGTGTTTGCTTTAACCCTCGAACGTCCAAGGGGGGTCAAATGGACCCCCACCCATAGGTTTTACCAACCTAAAATTTGAAGCTTTCAATCAATCAAAATGAAACTTTAGTACCTGTAGTCCGAGAATGAGCGCATCTTTTGAAGTTAATTGAATGACGTCATCACTTATCATTTATGCATAATTAATTATGCAAATGAAAGTTTGAAATAGAATACTGTAACTTTTTGACAAAATTTGTTCTAATTTCTTCTTTTAGACTCTATTCTTAATTATATTCCTATTTGAGGCTGCAAACACATGTTTTCCACTAATTTCAGTAAAATTTGCTGCATTTTTGCTGAAAATAAATGTTTTGAAAAATCCAAGATGGCGGCCAAGATGGCGGACATGTTGTGAACCGACTGTTGCCATAGCAACAGTTCTTAATTAAAACTTGATTGTTCTTATGGAAATTAATTAGCTAACCCAAAGCTGCTTGCATGCCGAAACTTGATCTTTTATGTGCAACCATTTGGAAAATCTATGGGGTGGGGTTCCAAATGACCCCCCTTGGGTTAATTTGTTACAGTAAATAGCTTGGTCGTCCGAGGGTTAAAATGCCTCACTTAATGTCCATTACTGTAGGTGTGGATGGTTATTTGTGTGTCTTTGGAATGTCTCACTTAGTGTCTATTGGGTCAATTAGTGTAGGTGTGGGCGGGTGTCTGCGCATCCTTTGAAATGTCACATTTAATGTCTAATGCTGTTAAAAGTTTTCCTATGTGTGTTCCAGAATCTCATGTAGTGTCATTAACTACGATCTAGAACTAAATGGCTGATGTACATTATGATGAATTACAGTGGAGCTGTTGGCTTTCCAAGTACCTTACCATCTCCACTTCTTACTTCCAATCTCGACAGGGTCGTTGCAAGTTGCGCCATCTCCAATGTCTCTACCCCTCTCCTCATTTAAGTTCCTTTCAATCCACTTGAAATCACAGAAGAACTGTTAGATTGTTCAAAAAGACGCTGTCCCCTTCCTTTTCTATTGATTGCCCATATAATGAGGCCCTGACAAGGCTGGGCCTGATCTCTCTATATGAGTGCCTCAAGGAGATTACCCATAAGCTTTTTAAGGATATTTTAGATAATCCATGTCACAAGCTTAGCGTGCTTTGCAAACCACAATTAACTTTACTTTAATTCCTGGAAGGAGGGAGGATTTCAGTGTACCTTTAACACAGGTTTAGAAAGAGTATTATTGCATTTTTGGACATGCAAAATTTTGATTCTTTTTAGATATTTTCCTGGTTTCATTACAATTAACTTTCAATCATGGTATTTTATGTCTATTTTTATTTGTATTATGTATGATAACGCAGATCTTGTAAAATAACAATATTTTATCTTTAACTATTATTGTAAACGTTAGCGTATTTCAGCCTCGTGGCTGCAAGGCTTTGTTCAATAAACCAGTTCTCCATTTATCTTTGTCTATCTTATACACATAACATTTAATCATCACAGGGTCTCACACAAGCTTTTAAATTACCAAACCTTATCCCCACTTCTCAAAACACATTTTCTTTCATCCTCACAGGCTCCACCTCTAGTTGTTGGATCTCTAACGGCGAAGCCCTGCTGTACGTGGTGTGTGTTCCCGTGGCCGTCATACTCGCTTTCAACCTTGCAGCTCTCGTGTTGTCTGTCAGCGCCATTAGACGAACTCGTCAGGTAATTGTTCAGAAAAATAGAAACCTTTTTTAGTCTTGCTTTCAGTAAAATTTGAGTATGTTATATTCGTCTTTGTCTTGTTAACCTCCAAGGTGATGAATTTTGTTCAGTTAAGAAGTTTTTGTTTATGTTGCTGTTTCCACCTGTCTGCTAACCAATAGTTTCACATATTTCAGAACACGCGACAGATGTCGAAAACATCGAAACCGCTGGACCTTCCTCTTTTGAGCCTCAAACTGACCGTGATCTTTGGGTTGACCTGGGCTCTAGGGTTTGCTGCTGCTTTTGAAGAAACCGCGTTCATCTGGTACCCGTTCGTCATTCTCAACAGTCTCCAAGGTAAGTTGTTCTCCTTTCTTATCAGTGTTGATAAATATATGTACATAGCATAGAAATACGATTATATACTTAATGTTAATAAATTAAAGTTGCTGTGGAACTTTAAAGGTAGAAGGTTGCCTATCTGCTTTTGTCGGAATTTTTTTAAAACAATGGAGCGTAGTCTATAAGAAACAACAGTCAACAATTTCAGAGAAATATGAAACGCGAACAACCGTAATCAAGAAAACAAAACGAACGTGAACTCAAATAGAAACAATACGAAGTCGAATTAAACAAATGCGATTTGTATATAGCAGCAACATTTGGAATAAAAAGACGAACAAACACCAACATAAGCGCAAACATAATGATAACCGTAAGTGCAAACCCGACATAAACATAAGAATATGCACAAGCATATAGAAATGTAAACGTTAGCTGAAACACAATAGCAGTCGCAATTGTAAAGCATGATAAGAAAGAAAACGAAGATATTGGATAGCGATCGATCGCAAAGTAAGGCAAATACACGAAGTATTGTACCATTTTCTACCATTAGCCAAATATTGCTTCGTATTTTCAGTAAAACTTTCTGGTTGTTTTTGTTTTCAGGAGTGATGTTGTTCGTGGCCCTCAAGGCACACATCAAGGTCTATCATCTCCTCAAGGGAGCTGGGTCGGATAAGTTGTCAGGTGCCACTGTTCCCAAATCTGAGACCAGAAAGCGAGAGGAGCTAGAGTTAAAACAGTCTACAGTCAAACCCATCACACAACAGAGATACAAAGAAGAACCAACTATGACAACGGAGATGTAGGGACACTGTAAATATGTTATTCTGTCTGCAAATCTCAGACCAAAATAAGAGAGAAGCTGCAGCTAGACGGCTTACAGTCAAACCCATCACAGAGCTATATATACACAGAAGAACAAACTATGATAAAGGAAATGTAGACACATTGTAAATACACTATACTGTTTCCAAATCTGACACCAAAATGAGAGAGGAGCTGCAGCTAAGACAGCTTACAGGCGAACCCATCACACAACAGAGATATATATACACTGAAAAACGAACTACGGCAACGGAGATGTAGAGGGATGTATGAGACTGTTCCCAAATCCCAGGCCTGAAAGCAAAAAGGAGCTACTGATAAACACTCTAGTATCACTCACCATGGCTGTCGCACTTGGGTCATTGCCCAACGCTGTCACATTAGGGTCACTCTCTATCACTGTCATACTAGTGTCGCTCTCCATCACTGTCACACTAGTATCACTCATCATGGCTGTCAAATTAGGGTTATTCCCCATCGCTGTCATGCTAGGGTCACTTACTATCACTGTCACAGTAGTGTCACTCTCAATCACTGACACACTAGTGTCACTCCCAATGACTGATACACAATTGTCACTCTCAATCACTGTCTCACCAGTATCATTCACCATCACTGTCACACTATGGTCACTGTCCATCACTGTCACACTAGTATCACTCACCATGGCTGTCACACTAGTGTTATTCTCTATGGGTCTCACACTAGCGTCACTCTCCATGGCTGTCATACTAGTATCATTCCACATCGCTGTCGCAATAGTATCACTCGCCATCACTGTCTCACTAGGGCCATTCACCATTGTTGTCACACTGGGTCACTCACAGACACACTCCTGTCATATTCTAGCTGTGTCGACAACTATAATTTGTATGGACAAGAGAGAGAAATGGGTAGGATAACACGATCTTGTTTGAGGAGACTTCCCTCGTGGCACTTTAATGTATATCGGATAGCCAAGAAGGGATGTACTATTTCAGGAAGTAGCGGAGGCAGAGGGCTTTTGAAACCAGTTCTTTTGCCCCATGTAATGCCTTAGTGTGTTAGTCTGCTTGTCTTGTAAATCCTGTGCCCTCCACTTTCTCAAGTCTTAGATTTCTTTATACTTATCATGATATGTGGTAAATAAAAACCGTTCAACCTTTGAGCCCACAGTAACTTTTGTTTGGCATGGGTAAGGTCCCGGTGGGGGCTTATAACTTCGCTGAGGTTAGGACAAAACTTTGCCAAGTAAGTGATAGTACACACAAAGCGGCGAGTGGCAGCCTTGTATTGGGGTCAGGGCATTTCTGAGATAGCAGTTGAGATTTGCTCACTCGGTTTGAGACCCTAAGGTGTTAAAATATGTCCCATAAAGGGTGCAGTTTATGTCACTTGAATTATATATTGTCTGAATTGAGCTTAAGGTCATACTAAATTAGACGCTGCAATAGCCCAACTCCTGTTTTGTCATGATCAACAGTGGCAGCATGTAGGGCTTCCCCCGGCCAATCACAATAACGTCATTGGCATTATTAACAATTCCATCCATGCTAGAAAGGATATTATGAAGACGTCTCTGAAACCCTTCGGGTACAGATCTTATTCCAAATGCCAAACGGGTTCAGCGGTAACATCTCCAAGGGTGTGCAATATACCCAGCTTTGAAGATTCGTCGGTTAATTTAATCTCTAATGTTAGAAGTTGAGAATAGCTTAGCTTGATGAAAACGATAAATGTTTTCCTCACGGTAAGGCCTTGTTGACAGTTTATGAGGGATCTAATCATATGCAAACTTTGGCTGGTTTTGTGGTAGTGGCAGGTCGTTCACGTACTATCATGTTGGAGATCCAGGGGGAGGGCTCATTTTGACTCACTAAGTGTCCTGTTTTAGTCAGTTAGTTTAGAAGCCTCCTTAATTACTGGCAATTTTGGAGCAGACAACCGGTGTGATGCAGCTTGGATAGGTTTTACTTTTGGGGCAAAAGCCGGGCTCACCTAAAACCACAAACACGTTCGCGTGACTAGATATTTTGTAATCTAATGCCAACTCACCGATAGGGACTGCCTCAAGCTGATTGACGGAGTCAACATCATGCAAGTGCTGTCAGCCAAGACCCAGTAATGCGTATCACAGAATCGCCATTGTTCTGGTTCTAACTTTTGAAGACAATAGATTTTCGCGCCCTTATAACTGCCATTGTCTTGAACAGATCTCTGTTGGGCTTCGAAAGTCATTCATGTGAAACAGAAATGCTAATTTTACGGGAAAAAGTTTACCTTCCGATCCCTCCTGAGAATATTTATGTCCGCCACTTGATACTATTACCCTCCTAAACCCAGAAGGATCGCTTTCTGGAGTTTATTTAAATCTCCGCGCGTAACAGTTGAGTGATTTTGAACCCTCGCGCCACGAGGTCCTTTGTTCTGATATGAATAGAGACATCGATTGAAAAGTCTAAATATGGACTTTTGGACCTGCACTGAGAGTCCACAAAGAAAACGATAATCTTGTTAAGAAAATTGAAACCCAATTCTGTGATACGTGGGGTAGTATCCCTAGCACACTTTTTGGCCATCTGGAGATTCTCAAATTTTCTGATTTAATATTTCTAAACAATGCTCTATTGATGTATGACTTCCATGTAGACAATTTACCACCTGTCTTCCATGACTTCCCTACACCAGTATCTAGTGTACACAAATACATTCTAGATTAGCTTCTAAAGACTCGTACTATATTTCAAAAGTAAGAACCAATTATGGCAAGTTCAATATTCGATATGTAGGTGCTAAAGTCTAGAACTCAATTGATGAAAGTTTCAAATCTAAAAGACGTAATAAATTTAAGAAATTGGTAACAAACAATATCTTGAATACGTACTTGGATATCTGATGTTCTTTGTTGTTTATTTAAGCCCTATTTGTATTTGTATTTGTGATGTATTTGTATTAATTTTGTCTCTGTCTTATTTCTGACTGTATTATTATAGTTTCGTAATAATTATAAAAATGCCCTTTTTCATTCTTCTTGTTTGATTCTCACCTGCCCTCACATCTTTAATATCTATATCAAATAACAAAATATTAACAGCCCTGTTTGACCACAGCTACTTAACTCGATTAGCCTTTGCTATTTTAAGGTAGCTGTGATCTTCACCTAACAGTTATTGATATTAACTTTTTTTGTGCGAGTCAATTCCAGCCGCGAGCATCCTCCCCCGGGCAAACCCCGGGCAAACCCCGGGCATTTGGAAAAATTGGTCAAAGGCCCGGCCCTTCGGGCAATTTTTGTTGGCAAATGCCCCGCCCCCACGTTCCTACTATGATGATCAAATGCCCGGCCCCTCAGTCCATCAGACCAATAAACAAATATATTAGTTGCCATTTTTTAATAAACACAACTGTTTCAGCTCCATAGAACTGCAATAATGAGGTCACGAAATGAGACACTCCGACCAAACAAAGACAAAGCAAATGTTTTTATTGCTTTACTAGGTCTTTTATGGTCTTTAAATGATCTTTTTCCAAAATGACGGTGCTGGAAACCCTTGACTTCTGAGTGCCGTCGGAAATGACGACAGAATGTTACGAAGCAATGTTTTTGCTGTTTGCGAATGCCCGGGGGGCCGGGACACTATTAACTGCCAAATGCCCGCCCCCCGGAACTCATCGTGTATCAAATTCCCGGCATTTGCCCGGGGGGGGATGCTCGCGGTTGGAATTGACTCGCACATTACTCTAAAGTAGCATGTACATAATGTAACACCAAGAGGACACAAATAAAGTATTGTTGTTATTGTTGTTGTTGTTGTTGTTGTTGTTGTTGTTGATAACTTGACACACTGCATCATATGGCTACTCACGGTACATGCAATGCAAGATGACTTGGTCCTTGGCGGGGATAATAGCCTTTGCTGGAGTAGTCGTGCAGACGCACAGTGGGTGGATTCATAGGACCATTGTATAGCTTGTTTAGGTCGGTAGTGTTGCAGGAACATTCTGAATCCCCTTGAAATCTGAATTCTTCTGTTGATGAGTGCGTGATGATCTCTGACTGCATTGACTGTCATCAGTGATTACATAGACACTAGCTGGGTCAGTGTCTGGATGTTGAACTAACAAAACTTTGGCTGAAGAGGAGCTCTTGCAGACATCTTGCCCGTGCTACTGTTTCCCGGAACCATGGCAGGTATGACTCTTTGTTGGGCAATTGCTGCGCGGATGCGATAGACGACCACACCAGAGACAGGACAAGGGTCAGATGGTGACTGGTTGTTGGGTTGCATGTACATGTGTTGGGATGGTTTGAGACTTACTGACTTACTGACTCCTCAATATGGTGCTGGGGTATTGCTGATTTCGTTTTGAGACCATCTTTATAATCTCTGGCTTCATTCATCACTTGGGAAAATGTGAGGGATGTGAAATTTTCACGTGAAATTATAACGCTCCGAAAACGTTTGAATGTTTCGTTCAACCCAGTGACAAAAATTTCTCGTTGGAGCCGATCGGCTGCTGCTGATGTAAAGTCACATTTCTGATAGTCCAAACATACTTGCGTATGCCAAGCTTGGATCGACCTACCCTTGTCCTGGTTAAGGGTACGCAGGAAGCAAGGTGTGTCCAGAATGATTGGTTCTCCTCCCGGGTTGTAATGGTCAATTCAAGAAGCCATGTTGTAGGGTTCTGTTTATCCTCTTTGGCTATTTGTGAGTCGATCGTGATTGTCAATACATCCCATTCCAACTGGGGAAACGCACGTCGAAGCGCTGCTAGGGCTTTATAAAGATTGTCTGGTGGAAGTCCAGTATTCAGGACTATCGACATCTTTCGATGGGCTTACAAAATCTTTCAGGATGCAACAGTCACGCAAATTATTCGCCAAAAAAAACTTGAAAGCTCTACGGCGATCGGTGGCAGAGGCGTCGAACGAGGCCCCCGGTCATTTTCCGTGCTCATTGTGTCGTTTCTGACATCATGTATAAGAGCAACTTTTAAGTGGTAAACGATAAACAAAAGCTAGCACATATTCTAAGAAAAACAATATAGCGACAGCACAAAAGCTGATGGGAAATTAGTCCGTTCCCAGTCCCTCATTACAAACCAAAGTTTGGCGTACCGGGATAGAGGTAAACTTTTTGTTGAAGTTATGAATTTCTGCTATAGTTTTGTTCCGTTGTAGCAGCTTTGTTATGCTCTGTTTCCGATATTGTTATCCAATAGATACTTGTACATATATAGAAGGTTTAGTCATAGTCACGGTATATATTTAGCCGTATGTATGGCTGTGTTTGCAGTGTTTACGTGCTGATATATAGTATTGTATTAAACGAAGGTTTCAACGACGGCTCAGTAGATTCCCCCGACTCGCTACGCTGAACGAACGAACGAACGAACTGACTGATGTTTAAAGACACAAGGCACACTTCAACCATTAAATTGTTTTATTACACATTATCTTGACGCTACCGACACACAGGTGTGTCGTACATGTAGCATTGTGGAGATCTGTTCATTGGTTTTACGTTAGGGGGAAACGGACTGTCAATGTCTATTCCTCTGATCGGCTATACTTTTATGCCATTGTCTTACCTTACCAAGGAAAAGGGGTTTACAATGGTGTTACGTTTTATGAGAGTGTGAAATGTCACCCCATAAGGGGCTGTTTACATGAACCCAGGTCAGAACGCCAGCCTCGGTCAACCCTTCTCCAGCCAAACAACATGAACTCGTCGTCTGACCCCGGTCAACCCGTCTTGCCGGGTAACTCGTTTGGAGACCGGGGTTGACCCGCCTCGGCGGGTTGAAACATTATGAAAACCCACGCAAAAGATCATGTAAACAGGGGTCCGACCGACCCGGGTCAATTCTAATGATTCTTTCTTTTCTCAAAAATCAACACATTTCAAAATTTGGACTACTTCTTGCGAAACCCCCAAATAAGCATTTTTGAGGCAGTCGTTAAGGCTTCGAATTATTTTGATAATTAAAAAATAAAAACCATAAGCAGACCAACATTGAATGAATCTGCTTTGCATGGCAGCCAACCCGGGTCAGGTGAATAGCGGGTCCAAATGAACGTAATTTTTTATAACCCGGTTTGATGTACGAACCCGGGTTGACAGCCAACCCGGGTTAGGATGCCAGCATGGGCCAACCCTTCTCCAGTCAAACGCCTGCAACCGTTTACGTGCATGAACCCACCGGGTCAGACGGCGGGTTCATGTAAACTGAAATTAATGCTACTTTCGTGGTGTCGTTGCTGTTACCGTTGGAATTCAACGGTAACTATGGAAGCGTACTCATACATGTGACCCAATCTTTTATACAAATAAAAACGCGAAGATATACAGAGTAAAATATCTTTGGAAAGTCCATACAAATTATAGTTATCGACACAGCTAGAATATGAGAGAAGTGTGTCTTCGATAGTAAGTGACTCAGTGTGACAGCAATGGTGAATGGCCCTAATGAGACAGTGATAGCGAGTGATACTCGTGCAACAGCGATGTGGAATGATACAAGTGTGACAGCCATGGAGAGTGACGCTAGTGTGAGAGCCATAGAGAGTGACACTAGTGTGACAGCCATGGTGAGTGATACTAGTGTGACAGTGATGGACAGTGACCATAGCGTGAGAGTGATGGTGAATGATACTAGTGAGACAGTGATTGAGAGTGATACTAGTGTATCAGTCATTGAGAGTGACACTAGTGTGTCAGTCATTGAGAGTGACACTAGTGTGTCAGTCATTGAGAGTGACATTACTGTGACAGTGACAGTAAGTGACCCTAGCATGACAGCGATGGGAAATAACCCTAATTTGACAGCATTGATGAGTGATACTAGTGTGACAGTGATGGAGAGTGACACTAGTATGACAGTGATTGAGAGTGACCCTACTGTGACAGTGATAGTAAGTAACCCTAGTGTGACAGCGATGTGCAATGACCCTAGTGTGACAGCCATGGAGAGTGACACTAGTGTGACAGTAATGGCGAGTGACCATATATATATAGTGATGTTGAAAGATACCAGTAAGACAGTGATTGAGAGTGACCCTACTGTGACAGTGATAGTAAGTAACCCTAGCATATATGACAGCGATGGGGAATAAACCTAATGTGACAGTCATGGTGAGTGATACTAACGTGACATTTTCCGTGACTGGGAGTGACCCTAGTGTGATAGACATGGTGAGTGATACTAGTGTGAGTGTGATCGAGAGCAGTGCTAGCGTGAAAGTGATCGGCAATGACCCTAGTGTGACGATGATGGAGAGTGACCTTTTTGTGACAACCATGGTGAGTAATACTAGTGTGACAGTAATGAAGAGTGACCCTAGTGTGACAGCGTTGGGCAATGACTCTAGTGCGACAGCCATGGTGAGTGATACTAGAGTGATTATTAGTAGCTCCTTTTGCTTTCTGGCCTGAGATTTGGGAACAGTCTCATACATCTCTCTACATCTGCGTTGCCTTAGTTCGTTCTTCAGTGTATAGACAGCTCTGTTGTGTGATGATTTCGACTATAAGCTATCTTAGCTGCAGCTCCTCTCTCAGTTTTTGGTGTGAGATTTGGAAACAGTATAGTGTATTTACAATTTCTCTACATTTCCTTTATCATAGTTTGTTCTTCTGTGTATATATAGCTCTGTGATGGGTTTGACTGTAAGATGCCTAGCTGCAGCTCCTCTCTCATTTTGGTCTGAGATTTGCAAACAGTTTAACGTATTTACAATGTGTCTACATCTCCGTTGTCATAGTTTGTTCTTCTTTGTATATATAGCTCTGTGATGGGTTTGACTGTAGAGTGTTTTAACTGCAGCTCCTCTCGCTTTCTGGTCTGAGATTTGCAGACAGTATAACGTATTTACAGTGTCCCTACATGTCCGTTATGTTGTCACAGTTGGTTTTTCTTTGTATGGATAACTCTGTTGTGTAATGGGTTTGACTGTAGACTGTTTTAACTCTAGCTCCTCTCGCTTTCTGGTCTTAGATTTGGGAACAGTGGCACCTGACAACTTATCCGACCCAGCCCCCTTGCGGAGATGATAGACCTTGATGTGTGCCTTGAGGGCCACGAACAACATCACTCCTGAAAACAACAACAACCAAAACGTTTTTACTGAAAAATACAATGCAATTTGGCTAATGGTAGAAAATGGTACAATACTTCGTGTATTTGCCTTACTTTGCGATCGATCGCTTCCCATTATCTTCGTTTTCTTTCTTATCATGCTTTACAATTACGACTGCTATCGTGTTTCAGCTAACGTTTACATTTCTATATGCTTAATTGTGCATATTCTTATGTTTGTGTCGGGTTTATACTTGTGGTTATCATTATATTTGCGCTTATGTTGGTGTTTGTTCGTGTTGGTTTTTCAAATGTTGCTGCTATAGACAAATCGCATTTGTTTCATTCGACTTCGTGCTGTTTCTATTTTAGTTCACGTTTATTTTTTTCTTGATTGCGGTTGTTTGTCTTTCATATTTCTCTGAAATTGTTGACTGTTGCTTCTTATAGACTACGCTCCATTGTTTTAAAAAAAGTCCGACAAAGCAGACAGGCAACCTTCTACCTTTAAAGTTCCACAGGAACTTTAATTTATTAACATTAAGTATATAATCGTCTGTCTATGTTATGCACATATATTTATCAACACTGATAAAAATGGAGAACCGCGCTACCCTGCATACTGTTGAGAAGGACGAACGGGTACCAGATGAACGCGGTTTCTTCAAAAGCAGCAGCAAACCCTAGTGCCCAGGTCAACCCGAAGATCACGGTCAGTTTGAGGCTCAGAAGAGGAAGGACCAGCGCTTTCGATGTTTTCGACATCTGTCGCGTGTTCTGAAATATGTGAAACTATTAGTTAGCAAACAGGTGGAAACAGCGACAATAAACAAAGACTTCTTAACGGAACAAAATTTATCACCTTGGAGGTTAACAAGACAAAGACGAACATAACATACTCAAATTTTAGCGAAAGCAAGACTAGAAAAGGTTTCTATTTTTCTGAACAATTACCTGACGAGTTCGTCTAATGGCGGTGACAGACAACACGAGAGCTGCAAGGTTGAACGCGAGTATAATGGCCACGGGAACACACACCACGTACAGCAGGGCTTCGCCGTTAGAGATCCAACAGCTTGAGGTGGACCCTGTGAGGATGAAAGACAATGTGTTTTGAGAAGTGGGAATAAGGTTTGGTAATTTAAAAGCTTGTGTGAGACCCTGTGATGATTAAATGTTGTGTGTATAAGATAGACAAAGATAAATGGAGAACTGGTTTATTGAACAAAGCCTTGCAGCCACGAGGCTGAAATACGCTAACGTTTACAATAATAGTTAAAGATAAAATATCGTTATTTTACAAGATCTGCGTTATCATACATAAGACAAATAAAAATAGACATAAACTACCATGATTGAAAGTTAATTATGATGAAACCAGGAAAAAATCTACAAAGAATCAAAATTTTGCATGTCCAAAAATGCAATAATACTCTTTCTAAACCTGTGTTAAAAGGTACACTGAAATCCTCCCTCCTTCCAAGAGTTAAAGTAAAATTAATTGTGGTTTGCAACGCACGCAAAGCTTGTGGCATGGATTATCTAAAATATCCTTAAAAAGCTTATGGGTAATCTCCTTGAGGCACTCATATAGAGAGATCAGACCCAGCCTTGTCAGGGCCTCATTATATGGGCAATCAGTAGAAAAAGAAGGGGACAGCGTCTTTTTGAACAATCTAACAGTTCTTCTGTGATTTCAAGTGGATTGAAAGGAACTTAAATGAGGAGAGGGGTAGAGACATTGGAGATGGGGCAACTTGCAACGACCCTGTCAAGATTGGAAGTAAGAAGTGGAGATGGTGAGGTAGTTGGAAAGCCAACAGCTCCACTGTAATCCATCATAATGTACATCAGCCATTTAGTTCTAGATCGTAGTTAATGACACTGCATGAGATTCTGGAAACACACACAGGAAATCTTTTTACAGCACTAGACATTAAATAAGACATTTCAAAGGATGTGCAGACAGCCGCCCACACCTACACTAATTGACCCAATAGACACTAAGTGAGACATTCCAAAGACACACAGATAACCAACCACACCTACACTACTGACCTAATAGACATTAAGTGAAGCATATTAAAGCAAACACAGACACCCACCCAGTAGTAGTAAAGAGCCGGGCCTGGGCCATTTTGTCCCAAGAATTAAATTAAATTTTTTGGGAATTTGTAGCCCAAGAATTAAATCAAATTTTTTACGATTTTTGCGGCCCAAGAATTAAATTAAATTTTTTACTATTTTGCAGCCCAAGAATTAAATCAAAATTTTTACTATTTTTAATAACAATGCCAAAACAATCTTATCGTGAATTAAAATCTCTCTCAAACGCTATCAAAATCGTAATTATAGTCTCGCTAACTTAATCGCATTAGTTTTTAATAGTCTATGGGAACATCTCGCCCGTCTCGGCTCTTTACTACTACTCTAGTGTCATATACGGGAAAAGGCCGTAAAATTGATTTATTTAAAACTTTTTTGACTCGTCATTCATTATTCATCAAGATTTTG
>JAOBYH010612099.1:0-14178 GCA_025403525.1 Umimayanthus kanabou | reverse complement strand
TAGGGTGAGGTGTCTGGGGGTAGGGAGGTGATGGGACAGAGAACCGCCAAACACTCGTAGTCATATTTTTTATTGATCTTATTTCCTTCAATGTGTTTTCTTTATGTTTTGTAACAACAATGTTTTATATTTTCAGTGATACAAATACATTGCTAAAAAAGTGATATTTATAACTGATACACAAAAAAAAACAGAAAGACAAAATAATAAATAGAGCAATACAGTGTTATAGAACTATGTTTTATTTCTGTATCTGGAAATTTTGATTCGTGTTTGGTCAGTTTTTTCATGTTCAGAGTTCTTTCGTTTTGATCGGTTCTTGTGTTTTGGGTTCGTTGTCAAAGAAGCAAGATTATTAATGAGCAATGTTTTATTTGTAAAAGGCCTGGTTGTCTGTCGTTCATTTTACTCAAGTAAAAGGGGCTAAAAAACCTATTCGACATGTGACATATCGTTTTAGAAAACACTGCGTTTCACGTTGATCAGGATCGAAACGGCACAAAAATGTGTGCCAGAAAACACGCTCTTAGTTTGAACAGAAGGGCTATTTTATCAGGCACGAAAGCTATCCGCTATATTGTAGACTGGGCATTAGTTTCACAAACAGTTGCCCATCTCACATCAAATTTAAGTCAGCTAAGTACGGACAGCACCTGGCTGTATGGCAGACAACGATAATTTTTTTAGTTCTTTGTGTACCCTTTCAAATTTCATTTACTAATCGTAAATACGACTTGGTTAGCTTATAAAATATTCACTCATAGGACGACCTCTGGTTCTAACACCTAGGCTAGTGAGGATCGTGTTTAAACACTGTAAAAAGTGATTCAGTGGTTTTTTCTTTCTCACTTTTCTCCAACTTGTTTCTTGTTGCATCCTAGCATGTTGTCAGAGTTAACGATTAATGATCATCCTTCAGGTCTTCTTGAAGAAACATTACTGTGTAACACATCAGTTTTTACACGTACGTCTTCTTGAAAACAATGAAATATTTTGACCTTGTTATCATTCACTGGGTTTTTACTCACACTTAAAACAACTTCGGCAAAGACGTCTGGCAATGAATAATTTCAAATTTCGGTTTTCGCAATGGTTTCAAATTAGTTAAGTTCCCCGATATTCTCGATTTTTTAAGTATTTTAAAAACTTTTAACTTCTTTTCTTTACAAATGTAAAAAGACATGGTACACTACCTAGCTTTTAAATAATGTTCTTACTAAAAACGGTAATTTTAGAAATATGCAATGGGTTAACCAAAATTGTTTTTATGTTAAAAGAAATTCAAACATATGCACAGCAATTTATCTAACTGTAGTACTGGAGAAAAAACTTTGGTAATAAAAAGAGAGAAAAAAAAAATATTATCCAATACTGCAATATTCTGGTTTAAACGAAAGACATCGGGTTTTTTGTTGTTGCTATTTTCGTGTATTTGAAACTTAAGTAAAACATTTTGATCATTCGACACACTAAGGTAATGTTCGTAAAAATGAGTGGAAACACCGTAGTATCTATTTATTTAAGATGTAACAAAATAGAAATTAACACAAAAATGTAAAAACTATCCTGACACGACCAGATGCTTCTTGGTTTTATCTTTTAAAGGAAAGTGTTTAAGGAAAACTAGTTGATCAGTTATACAACATTGCTAAAAACATAGTTTAAAATCGCTTGAAAAACATTTTTGTGTAGCCATTTTAAATTGCTACAGCTACACCTGTGAAGAGCTGAAATATCTAAAGTACACTTTCCGAAAACCTCACGCTTCTATTTTATAACATCCGACACTCGTTAAGGCAACATTTGTTTTACCAGCATTTCAAAAATCTTAATCCTAAACTTGGTAACGTGGTGCGCATTTACAGACAACCACGCTTAAATCTCTATTGGGAATAATTCTCTTTAGTTTTTAAAACAACACATTTTCTTAAGCGAGAAACTATTGCTCCTAACTTAATCGAAATTTTCTCTCCTGATAAATATTGTCTATCACATAAATATTCCTCCGGTTGAAAGTTTTAGGCAATGAATTTTTTGCTGGTTTATTCAGTAAGCTTATTGAATGAGAAATACAACCAAATTCTCTTGACTGATGTTATGTACATGGAATTGAACTAAGTACCTGTTAGAGAAAGATCACACATAATTCAGATATAATTCTCTTTAGGAATGAGACAAAATATCACTCAATAACATGAAGTGACACTTAACAGGACATCTATTCTACTTTTCTGCTAGCTAAAAATCTAAATTCTAAACCATATGAAGTTGGTCTAAACTTGAAAACGTACCTTATAAACCAAAGAGCCGTTCCCGAACGCTGTTGACCGACTGCCTTCCCCGCGGAATAATCACTTTACCCGCTGGACGTTCCGTTACCAAGTTACACTACATGGAAGGCCGGCACGTTAATTATATCTCACGTTGCGAATTAGAACAATGTACGAGTCAAGATGAAAACTTTAGCTCATCTATTAGTTTTAGTATAAGTATTAGTATCATTAGCAATTTCTCCCTAAAATTTCTTCAGTCGCTCTGACGAACAAAAGGAAAGAGAGATAAAATTGTAGCTGAGAAGAAAACTTATTTTTTCAATCACATAACTTGATAACACTCGAGTCGACAAATACTCCCTAGTGGAATCTCGAATTTGTTCTACAGTGGCATTTGTTAATTGACGGATTTCGGCTTTCTCCAAAATTATGAGCAAATTTGTTTTTATTTTCACATTAGCCGCACAAAAGTAAAGATTCAAGGAAGGTATCTCTAATAGATAAAAATAATGAATAGCAAGGAATATGAAGTAAGAAGAGAAATCTGAAACACATTGGTCATCGAAGTTATCGATCGCATTATTTTACTTAGCTATTAACACACTCATTTAATTAAAAAAGCTATTCACATCTAAATATTCAGCCAAATGAATTCCTCGGTAATGGTTAATGCGAGTTAGTTACTTCTGCTTGTAACAATACATAAACAAATGAAAATAGGTCTTAATGAGATTTTAGTCAACATTTCCGATAACGCAACAATTCGCAAAATTTTTGTAGAAAATGAAAGCTTTTCTGAAACGTTTTCTTAAAATTCGATGATTTTGTAAACCTTTTTCTTGGGGGTGTATAGTTTATATTTTGCCAAACAAGACATTGGTTACCAAAGCAATATATTTTCCTTAAAGAAGATTTAGCTAAACAAAAGCCAACTGAAACAGATAACAAACACAATACCTTAACTGTTATATCAAAATGGTTTACTTTAGTTATTGAAGAAAAGCATGAGAAAAATGATCAAGTAACTTAAGTTTGTTCAGAAAAATAGATATTTTAGAAATAATCGAAACGTTTGTTCAAGTTTCTTTTCAACTTATTTGCGAAATATTGCAGTAAACTAATTTACGAAAACGCATCGTTTCCCAGGTTATAGTCCGCTTAAAGCAATCATCCTTCACTCCCCATGTGTTTTTCCTTGCGAAGACGAAAGCTAAATTTTTAGTTTTAATTTTACGAATCTATTCCTGTTCAGTTAATCACTAGAATACTTGATGTAGTCTCGTTTCCTTTTTTTAACAGGAAAAGGTGGCTCAGCTCAAAAAATACAAAGAATATTTTCGTATTAATTAAAATTAAAATTCATGTGTTTCTAGTATCAAGATAATTACGGTATTAAGTTACCATTAGCACCATGAAATAGCAATAAAATACTCTGAATCATTAAAAAGGTAGGAAGATCAGTTATTGGTTTGGTGAGAAAGAGATAAAACAAGGAAGTTTTCGTAGCGTAAATTGTATTAATAAAGTATAAAGTGTTCACTTGAATTGAATTGAATGGAATGGAATGGAACTGAAATACGATTGAGATTTGTGTCTTTTAGCAGTTCCTGTAAAGAAAGTACACGGATATTTATTCAGTAGCATTATGTAATAGTGGAACTGTGCTTTTGTTTTTGTCTCCAGTCCAGTAGGTATATCCTATTAAATGTTATGTTGTAGATCCTTTTCAAAATAATTATTCCTCAACACGATGCGACGCTGAAACCAAATTTAGCTACAGACAATGTTTTCGCTTCTGCATGTACCTTTTAGTAGTTCAAAAGACTGACTACTTGGGAATTGAGTTGAAAAGGGAAAATAGGATCATCATAAAGAAAGAGCAATTTTTCTTTTACCAAAAATTGCTTAGCTAAACTTAAGTAGATAAGTTATCTCTTGAGACAGGTGAAATATACTTATTTATTTGTTTGTTCAAAGACTTTGTCATTGGAATTGGTATTTTGGATTGTTCTTACTTATCACATTTTGAAATATATTTAAGAAATATGAGCCTTGAGATAGTCCGGCAATTCGTTGCATGGCCTGGGAGAGCGCCAAGTGTTTTCTAGTGAAATTTAATTCACATGGATTACACCTTCGTTTTAACAGGGTGGCCCGGTCAGTCAATCAAGACTGTTATCAAGAGGAGCCCTGATACACAATAAAAGCTAAAATATCCATAAGAGTTACTCTGTACATTTCTTAAAACTAGAGTTTGGGAATATACAATTGAATGAAATGTTAAAATATGAATATACATTACAAATATAAAACGACTTGAAGACAACTACATAATATAAGAAAAATTACGTGAGCTTAAGCTTATTAAAAACTATTTGGCCTTTCATACATGTATGTAAGAAATTATTCACGCTTGTTAAACGGTAATAAAAGGCGGGTTTGTCGTGGAACCACTCTTAACACGTAGGCGTTTTAAATTTATTTCTGTTATTTTATAGAAAGAAACCTAAGCTACACTGGTTTTATGAAAAAATGTGAACTGCGTACTAGCGGCTGTGCTTGGTCTTGTAACTATCATTGGTATAATCAAAGTGTTAAACAGCTTGGCTATTTATTCAGGAAACACTTGGAAGTGCGACTGTTTGTTACCGATGTGGAAAAGAAAACAAAGAATAACCATATCCGTGAGGTCAACAATACTTCGTTGAACAAAAGAGAGAAACAAAAATATTTCTTAAGGTATTGTTTTTCTTTGTCGATATGTTTCGGCGTAATTTCAAACGATACTTAAAATATAGCACAACATAATCTCAATCTTTCTGAGAGGAGGTTTAAACACTTGGAATTACTTCTAACTGCTTATAAAAAGTGTGTCAACAAGAACGTGTTGTATTTTGGCTTTAATTATAACATACTTGTATATATATTATCAGCAATCGCGTAAATTACCCATAAATGGTTTGTTCAACGTAGTCGTCTCCTAGCGACAAGTTGCTTGTGCTGAATCGATTTTCTTTTTATTCCACAAGAATTCCTGACGCAGCTCTCACGGAGGAACTGAAATTCAATTCCACCGTTAAGGTAAATTTTACAATTTTGTCCTGAAAATTTGATCTATAAACGTTTTAAGTACTGTTGAACTCCATAGTATTTCAATACCTTCTATGTTTCTCACTGGCCAAAGAACTTTGATCTTTCAACACATCACATATGGCAAAATCTAACTTGTAAATTTTTAGTTTAGAGAAATATAGTGAATGCTGTATCTGTATTGCAAGACAAATTGCGATTTCTTGCATATACGAAAACTAAATGTGCTTTTAAGTGTAAGGAAGAGTTTAAACTGCCTCCGATTTTTTTAGTTTTATCAGTATTAAAGAAAATATATATTGGGAGAATATGTCAGCAAAGGTGTGATAGGTTCTGTTCTGTAGAGCTTATAAGTTACATCACTATCCTATTTATCAAGTTCACATCATGATGTTCATTTTCGACTGAGTTCTTTATACTTTGGTTTTTGGGCAGTTCCAACAAACCACGGTTAGTAATAATTTAGAAACGGTTCAAAGAGCATTTTGTATGGTTTTAATGTGAGTATAAGTTTTCTTAAAGCAAAATGGTTCTCTTATATTAAACCTAGACAAGAAATAAATTGAAAGAAGTTGATTTAAGCCGTTGACCAAATTCGAGAACCAGAAAATATAACTATTCCCGAAATTCGTCAGAAACGCGGCGTCCGGTTGCCCGTACAATTTTCTGCATTATTCAGTAACATTTATTCTGTTCTTTTTTGTTCAATACCTGTTCAAAATTCTGAAAAATACGTCAAGTGCGCTTAATAATTCAACAGAAGCAAACAGTTTGGGTCGGTTCTCTTAGTTATTGAACAAACTCCTAACTGCATTGGAACTAGATGATAGATTTTGAGATTTAGCAGGGTCTTAGCAGTGTAGATTTCAAGACCGATTGAAAGACTTCTAATCATTTCTATCCTGGCCAAACTTTTATGAGCAAATAAATGTAGAAATACCAACAATAATGGAATTTTATGAAACTGGTTTGTGTTTTGATTTTATACGGAATACCTTAGAGTTTCTTGGGTTTTCTTGCTGCCCGGTCACTTTGCTGAGAAAAACGCATTATATTTCGCATCTCTAAGTATAGTAGTTGCGTCGAAAGTATTAACATCAACACAAGTAGTGACTAAAAGTACCAACAGACAAAATGCACATTTTTAGTCAATATGTGGCTGTCCGTTAGCAGCACAAGAAAATAAATACGAAAAAAAAAGAGACACGTATTTCTACTACAGTTTACTCAATTTGGAAACCAATTCTAAATTTCATGACGAAGGTCTAATACTCTTTACATTCTCCTTAACAGAATAACAATATCGTAAATTAAAGTCTTAAAACTGTCATTAATAAAATTTCTGTTTGCAAGGAATAAAATACCTTGCGTACATTTGCTCTCCAGTTACACTAAGAAACATTACATATATATGTATAAAATTGAACCGACTCTGGTAAGTGATCCAAGTCGTCCTTAAAGCCTATAAAAACATAAAATATGAACAAATAAAATATTATATCCTTTGAAACTTTCATTTAAATTTTCCAACGCCTTCTACAACTTTTATCTGAGAAAAATGAAAAACTAACATGTGCAACTAAGCAAAATTTAGAGGAAATTTCTAACCATATTTCTTCATAATTTCAATACATCGTTTGAAACGTTTAACACCAGAGAAGCTTCAACATGCATTTTTTCTAAACTATTTGTTGTCGAACGCAGGTTACTCAAACGGTTTTATTGAAATCTTCTTCACAGATAAAAACGCGGTTTGGGATATGTTGCGTTTGGCGGTGCTTGTTCTGCCACTTTTGGCAAATATTATAGCAGGTAAGAGAACTGTAATCTTAAACTTGCTGTCTGGTTAATGTAATAAGCATTAATAATATACCGTTTTTATAGCACATGAAGCTATATTATTACAAAAAAATATAATAGAACAAATGTTTTGTTGAGCACTCTGATTTTGGGACTGCTAAACTTCTGCATACTATTTGCATTACGCATAGCTCACTCTTTTGAGTTTGAGCACTCTGGTATACAGAAGTTCAGTCTCAAAATCCTTCTCTAAGCTGCACTGATGAGCCCTCAAAGGGCGAAACGGTACTGTTTGCAGATTGAGTAATAAAGTAAATCATCTATTCGTAAATAAAATCTTTTAAGTGAAGATTTTAAACTGGAAACACACACACACATACACACACATACACACACTTACACACACACACACACACACACACACACACACACACACACACACACAGAGAGAGAGAGAGAGTTCCAAAGTTCATCAGCAAAATCTTTGTCCATGTGTAGGAGTATAACGACTCAATGAAGTATCAAACAAATTTAAAATCTTTTAAAAAAAGCACTTGAGGAACGTCTTAAAAGTATAACGCATGTAAAACTTGTATGTAGAAACTTTTATATTTGTATTTTTAAACCCAATAATATGTTAATTAGATCTGATTTTCTTATTTCCTTTCCTTTTAAGACTTAAAATAACTACTGAAAAACCCTTATAACTACCTACCTACCTACCTACCTACCTATGAAACTCACAATACGTATTACAAATAGAGCTTTAGAGTTGTCTAGGAGGCTTGTAGACTGAAAATGATGACAAGGTAATTGAGAGCTTTATGCGTTGGGTGGGTGGGTAGGTATACAAGGAGCCAATGGTACTGCTTCAGAGCCAGAAGAATATGCTGAGGTTATTAAAACTACTGAAATTTTTTATTTTTAAGTAATTTGCAACCGGTTTATTAGTCGTTGAACCTAGTAACCATTACATGTTATAACTTTAACTTTCGTATTCCGTTATTTCACCAGATTATTTAACAAACTGCGTTTTGACATTACAAAAACAACTTACAATAAATTTCGCTATGCCTTGAGATTGTAACAAACATAATATCCCCTTAATTGTTCTTCTTATAGTACATTCAAATTAGTCAGAACCTTTTATAACGCAACTTCCATTTGTTTGTAGTTAAAGCATTCAGTACGAGATTTCCTTTTCATTAATTGTACAAGTGGCAGAAGGGTGGGGGATCGGTGGCACTTCCATAGATATAACTTCCCAAAAATTATCAAATGATTTAACAACTGAAACTAAATCAATTACCCAATAGAACGTCTTACCATTGACAACATATCCCACTCTTGTTAAAGAAAAACAATAGTTTTCAACTCTGCCAAAACGTTTTTGCATGCGGATACAAAAAATATATGATCCCATGTTTCAAAGACATTCCAAGGAAAGACATTGATCACTTTGGAGATATAAAATTTTCACCAGACGGTGAAATCTTAAATAAATGGAAGCTATCGAGAAATCTTTTATAGAGGCAGTCGCTTTTCTGGTACGAAAGAGCTTTTTGCACGTCGTAATCTTCTAGATTGAAGTCACACTTCAATTTATAAAAATAACTTTTTTATATTTACAAAGTATGAAGTTGTTTGCAGTTTTCTATCATATCATTTTTATTTCCATTTGAAATAGTCAATCCTCCATTAAGTTGTAACTTGACATATAAACTCAAAGGGAACTTTTTAACTGAACTCTTATAATTTCTGATATAAAAGCGGCCGAAGTTACTAAAAAGATACAAGGGGGTCTGAAAGGGGGTACCCAGTTCTCAGTAATCAGTTAATTTTTTGGCCGATTCTCAGTAATCAATTACATTTTTTTGATATCCTTTATCAGTAATCAGTTAAAATTATCCTCAAATCTCAGTAATTAGTTACAATTTTAGGCGATTCTCGGTTATCAGTTAACTCCATTCAGACCCTCATACAATTAATGTAAATGATAGTTAACTTTGTTTTAGAACCCATGTATGAGAAGTGAACAATTAACATGTTACTCTTTTTTTGTTCCGTTTTAGTTGTGGATAAAAAGTACGAATAGATAGTAGCTGTTTAACCAAGTATTACATTTGTTCTTCTGTCTTGGATGTTTAACTTAGTACTACATTTGCTCTTGTCATGGGTGTTTATCCAAATAAATTGTGATAAACACTGTCTCGCTTTCCGACAAATAAACAGCGGAGGAATGGGTCGAGCTCGGTTGCTGGGGAGATCGCGTATATAACCGAGCGTTGCCAAGCTACTATGGCGGTCCAGGTGTCGCGTTTCCTGCCAACCCTTCGGAAGCCAACCTGAGACCAGTCTTCGAAGGGTGCAGAAAGGGAGCTGAGACCAGAGATTTTACCTACTTCGGGATACAAAACAAGCTCGAGTGTTGGGGGGCAAAAGAGGTGGGTGTTACTGCTCCGGCTGCAGTATTGGTGTCGTTGATTTTGTGTATCAATGCTTTTGCGTCAGGAGTGTTGTTGGAGTTTTTATACTGTAGTGAGTATAAAAAGTCCCTCCCTCAGAACTATATGAATAATTTTGAAATCTCGTTTTCAAATTGTTGGTGTCTCATAAAAGTATGTCTTGAACAGCTTAGCTTCTTGTTCACTGCCCAATTGTCTTCAAGACTGGGTCCGACTGATTGGAACATTATTGGGTATCAGCAACATACTCTGACTGACTAGAATCCGGCCGAGTCCGACTGAGATGTCAGATCACTCCAGATATTTTCTGGTACCTAAGCGGCCACCATTGGGTGTTAGATGATCAAACCGCGTTAAAACACTCACACACAAGCGAACAAACCTCGAGGACTATTCTTGTTGGCGAAAACCATCCGTTAACATAACTTGCGAGGCTCAAACAATTATTTGTTTGTTGTATTATAAAGAGCTGTTCTATGTACTGGCAGCCATGGCTAGACAAGCCACTACTTTATTTACGCTTTGCCCTATTCACAATCAGAATTATTTGTTTTGTTAATAGTGTAGCTAATTACGCAGCTTTAAATGACGCTCTTGTAGAAGTTTTCATACGATGTTCATTTTCGAAGAAAATGGATACCATGTCAAAAAAGTCATAATACTATTGTTGATATGGAGATTCATCCATCCAGAGCAGTGAGTGCTGATGCTTCAACAAACCAGCTATGTATACAAGGAAGGATCTGTTTTGTTGTTATGATTCTTATTACTATTACTGTCCTATGTCACTAAACAGATCCTTCATTGTTTACATAATTGGTCTGTTGAAGCATCAGCACTCGCTACTCTGCGTTCCGTTTCAACCCAGCCTCTGCTCGTCCTGGTGAATCAAACTACAATACTTATAACGACACAACTTTCTCCGTTTATTTCTCATTCACTGTCACAGGGCGCCGACTACAAGAAGCACAAGGAAACCCAGTGTTACACAGGAAAGGACGGATTCCAAGTAGGAGGCCCGGATGCAAATGGAGTATATATTATAAAAGGTAAAAGTTTTTTAAATAGAATTCTCCATCATGATATAATTATATGATAAAAACAAACGTTTTCGCTCTGCGTGAGTATCTTCAGACCTGAAGATGCTCACATAGAGCGAAAACATTAGTTTTATAATATAACTGTGTGTTTTAATTCCTCATTTTAAATAAAGGTAAAATGTTTGAAAAAGGACAAAGATTTTAGCTATATACCGTATAGTAGGTTAAACCAAAGTTTGTGTAACACCCTTTGTGTTGTGAAAACAACACAAAAGAGTGTTACAAAAACGTGCTTTCACCTGACAATGTTTAGCTAAAGAAAAGAATCTTAAAAGTGCTTTGTTATTCCGGCAGGGTCTCCTTAAACAATTTTAAAGACTTTTGCGGCGGAAATAAAACGTTAAACGTTGCATAAAAAAACGGGGATTTTTTAAATACTAAGTTAGCTTTTTAATTGTGTGTCACTTTTTGTTCTAACCTCACCTCAAGTTTTGCCTAAATAACTTTCTCGTTAACACAACAGCAGATAAGATTTACTTAAAAGAGTTTTTGCATTAAACTACAGTTGACGGTGGTTACTCCAAGTGGTCCGAGTGGGGAAGCTGTGGAAAGACTTGTGGCGAGGCAATAAAAACGCGCACGCGCACATGCACCAACCCGAAGCCGAGAGGGGCTGGAGAAGCTTGCAAAGGGCCCGACACCGACAGAACAGCGTGCAACTTACCAGTGTGCCCAGGTGAGGGGTCTAGTCTGTGTCATGGTGATGATTTCTTCGTGTAAAAAGAACATTTTACCCACTCGCTGTGCTCGTTCATATAATATTGTTTTTGCCACTCAAAATATGCGGATAAGAGGATTTCACAATCATTCACTGAACAAGGCTGGAGGCTCACGAGATCTGTAAACACGACAGACTGGTAAAGAAGGAAACAAATCAATAATTTTTGAAAGACGATTAGATAAAATTTAATAAAAAGGTCACAGTATAATGCAAACACTTGCTTTGTAGTAAAGTTTAGCTCTACAAAAAACTGGCACTTTTTAACAATATGCTATTCTTGGTTTGCACTCGATCTCCAGAGATTCAAATGACAAAGGGTATGGCGGCCGTGTTGGTGTACACAACAAAAGAATGTAATTACAACTCTATTGTTATTATACACCAACATGGCGGCTATGACGTCGCATGCAAACAAAGAATTGTATGTTTGTTTATGGATACTCAGTTTTAGGGTTAAGGTTTGGGTTACTTATATTGTCTTTTTATCCAATGGGATCTTTCGTTCTCAGAGTGAAAGACGACCCCTTGCTTTGCTGTGCTTATGATTTTGAAACTGATTAAAGACTAACCAACATGTAGGGCTTACTTTACTAATGCCATTGCTCATGTTAAGGTATATATCAGTGTTTATGTAAATATTCTGGTACTTTTTCTAACTCTTCTCATTTTAAATACCATTGAAAACATTAACTTATTTAGTCTTATTTTATCGATTACATTTTTACCTCTCTTCCCGCAGTTAATGGCGGATGGACAGATTACGGAGAGTTTACCAAATGCTCTGTGACCTGTGGAGGAGGGGAACAAGTACGCGCCAGGTAAGGAAAGTGATGTACGTATAATGACCGAGGAAGGTGAGGAGTGCGACTGTGAATACTATACATATATACTGTACATTTACAGACCTGTTAGGAAGGGAATCAAGTCTGTTCCAGGTGTACAAATGACTTACGGCATCAGACCAGCCAAGACGCGAGACGTACTTACATTGAACTAGTTGAAATTCGAAAAGGACTCAAACTCAAAAAAAGGATTGCAAGGAATCTTTAACAGTATCTCAACGTATTTCTGTTGTCTCTGTTATCCGATCTATAGATGTGGAATGAGAACTGAAAGTCGTGCCATAGTATAACAAGCTTAACAAACTGAGAAGAGTGGGTGAAAATCAGTCCGCAGTACAAACTGTTGTCGGTTGTGATGGAGTGCTCCAACGATAGAAGTTAAAGATAATTGTGGAACTTCAGTTGCACTTGGAGATAGAAGTTGGAGTGTTGTAGTCTAACAAAGTAAACCGGAGTTATGTTGGTAGGAGTTAGGTGTTTTAGCAGAAGTAAATTCGTTTAATAAATTTTACTTTATCCAGGTGCTGCTCCAACCCGAAGCCCAGCGTTGGAGGAGAGAACTGCACTGGGAAAAATGTTGAACTACAAACCTGCAACACCCATCCATGCCCAAGTAACTACGCCCACTTCAAATAATAATAATAATAATAATACTGTTATTACTACTGCTACCACTACTACTACTACTACTACTACTACTATTACAACTACCACTAATAATAATATTAATAACTAATACTACTACTACTACTACTGCAACTACTACCACTACTAGTAATAATAGTAGTCTACCACTACCACTACTACTACTACTACTACTACTACTAATAATAATAATAATAATAATAATAGAAATATTAGTAACAATATTAATAAGAAAATTGATAATAATAATAATAGTTGTTGACAATTGTTTTATAATATATCTATTTACCCAGCTCAGAAGACAAAAATACAAGCAACGGCTAACTGAGTTGCGGGAGGCCAAATCTGAAATAAAAATTTAAAACTTTTACAACATGTAACAGGAATAATAATAATAATAGTAAGAAGAAGAAGAAGAAGAAAAATTAAAACAACAGCAATATTATTAATAATAATAATAATAATAATAACAAAGAGTATTAAAACAATTCCAGTGTCAAACTAAAACAGCAAGAATCACTAAAATGAACAAAAAACACAAATGCAATAATAAAGATAATGAAATTGTTATACTGTAAAAATTACACTATTAAAGCTATGCATTAAAAATTGTTTAAAAGGAAAGTACAAAATTCTAAAAAATAGTTAAATTCCAGAGTTAATTTCCACAAAGAACACACATAGTTTTCAAATTCACTCGCTGAGTATATTGTTCTTGCACGTTTTTCCATTCATGTTAGACGCGGTTTTCAGCTAACATTCAACCATAAACCCTTCGTCTGTGTTATAAACAAAAGTCAGTTGAAACAAAGGCTAATAAATATTCGAAAGGATTTTTAGCAATTTCCACGTTTATTTCGTGATTGATCAGAAAATAAATACTAGTTTGAAAAAACGTTACTATATATTTCAGTTACCAATAGTTCTTGGCATTAAAAGCTCTACGCTCTACGCTCTACGTAGATTTGCTTTTGTTGAACACAGTTGTGTTTCTTTTCCTGTAGCAGATACTCCGCTATTCGTTGTTAAACGTCTGTTTTGTGTCTAGAAAAGCCTCTATGGATCCTTGCTCTCCAGACTTGACAATGATTTGTTGGACTCACTATGAACCTAGTATAAAAGTTAATTGTTTAATCTTTCTCGTTCACAGAGGGTCGTTAGTTCTCTAGCCCGGCTCGCATCACAGGGGAAGAAGTGTTCTTTGTGATAAATGATTCTGTTCAGTTGGTGGGAACATGGTGT
>JAOBYH010611877.1:0-14179 GCA_025403525.1 Umimayanthus kanabou | reverse complement strand
GTATATTGCTGACTTTTTTTGAATAAATCCTTAAAAGCATTTGGCAATTTGGCTGTATAAAAATCGTACATAAACATACATACACGTACCAACTTTACACAAGTTTATATTGTTGGGATCTGAACTTTGTGTTCTCAGCTGCCATTTTTATAGAATGCCTTTAAAATCAGCTTGGACGTTTCAAGTATGGTATTGGATAAAGTGATTGGTTATTTCATAGCAACGTTGCTTCATAGTAAAAACTGAGGATATTAAAGAAAACAATTTTGTGTGTGTTTGGTATGTTTCAAGGATCGAGAATCATGGTGCATCTCTCGTCGTGATTAAAGATGTAGAATGCCCACAGACTGATCTATGATTCTGGCTGATTTGTTGCAGTGTTTGAAACTTCAACTTTACATACATGTCGATTTAGGAACTTAGATTCCCTATTTGTGACTGATATATGAACGATATCTAAACAAGTATAATGGATTAATGAGATTGGGATCCAGGAATTGTATTAGTGCCTGATGGAGGACAGTCTTAACTTTCCAAAATGTGGAATATTGAGCTAATTTTAACCTCGTGAAACCCTGTTTTAGGTGGGGCAGTTAAGGTAATGCGTATGCTTTTAACGGGAGACTGATTTATTTTCAATAAAGAACAGAAATCTCTGCAAAGTATTGTTTGCAAACAGGTAAAATAATCTTCAACCTTCAGTTTGATTACTTACCAGAGCTTGTATGGGTTACAAAGAACTGTTTGACAGAAATTTATTTCCCGATCCGAATGAAATAGTTAAAACTGGAACTCGTACCGTAAGTAACCAAACTCCAATACCCCATTCACACCAACGTTTAAGCATGACTTAATGTTGTTTGACTAAACAGGTTTAAAAAATATTTTCCAGCACAGCAAGACTTCCGGCTCAAAATTTATAGCAAACAATTCTTGAAAACAGCCATAGCCATCCAAGTTGGATTCAGTCCTGAAGAATTTTATGCTTGCTAGTTACAAGAACTTGAACAAGTCAATTTAATAAAACATGTTTATGTGTGAACGCGGCACAAGATAAAGGTTATTTTAGCCTTTGTTTGCATTACTCTTCAGACGTTTCTCATTTTGTTGAAGAAATCCATCAAACGTTATAAACAACTATTACCGTGGTTGCGCCATTCAAAGCGGATGCATATTTCTCATAAATGTCATACTCGATATATTCCACTGAACGACGTGTTCCTGGTGCTGCTGTTTGCTGCATGTGAGTGGTTTTTTCTCCAACACAGGAAGGTGGAAGTATCAACAAGTCCCTTCACACTCTTGGAAAAGTCATATCTTTGCTTTCTGACAGAGAGCTGCAACAGAAGAAGAAGTTTTATATTCCTTACAGAGATTCAGTCCTGACTTGGTAAGCTAATGTGTTTAGACAGTGCTATGACTTATAGAATCAAGCTTTTTTAAGTAATCCTAAACATTTTCGTTAGTCAAACCATAAAGTTCTTTGAAAATAAAGTCAATATAGTACAATTCTTTCTTCGTTGTGTAATTTTTTCCCTTCTATTTCAGCAAAAGTCAGACCGTCGGGTTCGTAAAACAAATAAAATTAGTATTGCCTTACAGTTCCTTAAAATTTGTAAAAATTTGACTTTGTATTTTTCCCAAAAAAATTGGCAAATTCCAAATTTGAACTCTTGATAAACCTTTTAAAGTAATGTCAAATCCTTCTGATTTAAAAAAGGAACAGTTTTATTTGTAGAGTTTGTTTTGGGTTGCCATGTTCTAAGCATAGCAAAACATGTACATTTATATTATTTGACCAATAACTTGGTTACGAACAACCCTTTTGGTCCAAAATGTCAGTCGTTTGTATAATTTATCTGCTCTGTGCATAAGATTTCAAATAATTTTCAAGAATATTTCAAATAACTTTATTTTCTTGACCGTTTATTTTGTGTGAAATTATGTTTGTTAACTGTACGATCAATGCGTTTCAACAAAGAAAAGCAGATACAGACATGTGAAGCACTAACTGAGGATTCGTAAATGAAATAACGTCCTCTGTAGGTTGTTGAAGGACAGCCTTGGAGGCAACGCAAAGACATCTATGATTGCAAACGTAAGTCCAGCCAACGTTCACTTTGGTGAGACGCTCAGCACGCTGAGATATGCCCAAAGAGCAAGGACGATCGTCAACAGAGCCGTTATCAACGAGGATCCAAATGCAAAAATTATCAAAGGTATGACGTTAAAATTTGAGACTTCCATCACCTTTGTCAGTGTTCCCTGTGCAAATTATTCCTAGTATTTGTCCACGGTCTTTCCAGTCACGACAATAGAACGTTCGAATACAGCCTTATACTTAAAAAGAAAAATAAGTTAATCTATGTATTGACTGTACAACATAGCTTTTCGTTGTTGGTTTTGTTGTTTTTCTTTTGTCTTTCTAACTAGATGTCACATTTTCATACATTATACAGTTATATCTTCGTGCATCTTTCAAACTCATATTTAATTATTACCAAGAAAACGACAGCTGTAACTTATCTTGAAATTGATTACGTTCTCTACTACTCAGTTTAGATTAGTTCCTTTACTACTTCTGAGTAGCCAACACCTGTAAATGTGTTACAGTTTCTTCCTTTGTTATAATATTTATTTAATAATGGTAATAAACACGATGCATATATATTTCTACAAGTACCCAACAATTAACTCGGCTCCCCTTATTTGTCTCGGTAACTCAGTGGGTAGAGCGGCCGACCAGCTATATTAGAGGTTCGGTGCCCGTGTGTTACTCGGATTTATTCTGAGTACTTCGATTTGATTTATGTTACGTTAGTTTTAAAAACATCTTGGTCTTTGATCTTCAGAATTAGCCTTGAATACCACGATTTCAGCAAGTATTGCAATGCTTGGCTTGAACTATTGTAACACTTGTCATTTTTTCCAAAACATGTTCTGCTTAAAGCATTGAACATATAAGGGATATAAACCATGCCACGATGCCGCAAGCCTTCTAAAGTATCTTAAATTCTTTCCAGACCTCCGTGCTGAGATTGAAAGACTCAAGATGTATGGCGGGTCTGCATCTGCTGAGGTGAACCAAGCTGCTTTCAATGAGATCTCCGCCCTGAGGGAGAAGCTTATTCAGTCACAGAACCTTCTTGCAGATTCTACCAGGTTTGCTTCTTCCTAATTTAGAATGCTTCTACGAAAAGCGTGAATACGTTGTGTTATTTATGGACGTTTTTAAAACCAATCAAAAACTAGATCCATCCGGGTTCTCTCCAGCCTTTTGTCTGGTTGGCTGAGAAACAACATGCTTTTCAAAAATATTCATAAGTATTCGCGATTTTCATAGTTGGAGTAATATGGTAAGAAAGTTATGCTGTGCTTTCTCCATACTTGTTTTAAATCACATGCACGCATTAGACTAAGCAGAAAATAGCATAGCGGTGTTTTATATGATTTACTTGCACAGGGTTCATATGGTCATCAGAAACGTCATGGTATTTGAAAATGCATTTTCCAGTTCTGGAAAAGTCACGGATTTTAGGGAAAATGGCTGAGGTCATGGAAAAGTCATGGAATTTCATTTTTTGGTCCAAATATTTCATGCTGTTTGAAAACTGGAAACATTCTCCTTGTCATCGAGTAAAAATATGCCCCAAAAAGGCTGGGTTCTTCAACATTTCTTAATTATTGAAAATTTAAATTGGTCATGGAAAAGTCCTTGAATTTTGTTGCCCAATTTCTATGTGAACCCTGTTGCATCTCCGCGAGGATTTTTTATTATTATTACTAAATTTGATCTAAAGAGTTCCAGTTTTTTTACATTCTACTAACTAGTCTGCTACTTTTCACAAAGCTGGTGATAAGTACTGAAACATAATTTATAATAGACAATCTAAGAGATAAAAGAAAACTGAGAGTTTCAAAAATTATAACACTTGCAAGCAGGTGAAGTCGAAAATTAAATAAAATTGACAAATAGTAGTGTTGTTTCACACGAAAAATTAGTAAGTAATTCCCATACAAGTCTATGTATGTGTATTTTACATGTTATGATATAGTCTGAATTAGCAAAAATAAAATTAATACAATTAAATGCAAACTGCGAAGGTGCGCCGCAGTTCGAGCTTCTTCAACCCTCGATAGACGTACATTGACAGGGGGGGATAGTCTGACCCCCAAGATTTTTCAAATGGTTACACGTTAAAGTTGGAGCTTTGACATGCAATAAGGTTTTGCCCAGAAACTTAAAAACTTAAAAATCTCCCTGGGCCTTTCTAGTAGCTCTTAATTCGCATATTTAAAACAATCAGCTTGACATTACTAGTGTAGTTATAGAACAACCACATTAATTTTTACAGGAAATGGCAAGAAAGGCTGGCTTTATCAGAAAAACGAAAAGTTGAGGAAGCTGAAAACTTACGGGTAAATATTCTCAAAGTAATTAACAATGCAATAAGAAAACGATGGAAATAGTACCGTGAAATGTTTGGAGGTTAGGTGGAAAGGTTCTTCACGTCGTTTTGTTGAACTTTGTTTTTGTTATTTGATGTATCTGATGAAACAGAAGACAACAAAGTGTTTTGCAAAGATAAATAATTAAACAGTAATTGTCCTTTAAGTGTGTGTAATTCCGCTATTGGTAGAATCCTTAAGAATCCTAAGACAGAGTTTTTTAATGCTTTTTTTTTCACGTTTGAATTTTTGTCCTTTTTAATATTAATAGTAAAACCATAAATTGTTACCGCTGAAAGAAATTTGGCCGAAAGCAGTCGCGGAAAATAATGTAAGGTTTTAGAAGATGATGTAAAGTCGTGGGAAATGATGGTCATGAAAAATGGTGTAAGGTCATGGGAAATGATGAAAGGTCATGGAAAATGATAAAAGGTCATGGGTAGAGCAATGTTTCATTCTCAATTAAGTTTCTTTGTGAACGCTTTGAAAATATCCGTTTTATACTTCAGTTCCTTTTCCAGGTTTGCAATTAAATGTAACTGTGCTGGCTTACATGCTGAAGTAAAAACTAAGTCTTACCAAACAAGGAAGAACACTCAATCTGACTGGCATTCTTGTTGCCTCTCGTTTTACAGAAAGCCGGAATTTCATTCAAAGTTGACAATAGGTTACCAAACCTTGTAAATCTGAATGAAGATCCACAACTCTCCGAAATGCTTCTCTACATCTTGAAAGAAGGTGCGTGAGTGTCTGACTTACTATTGACTCGGGTGTTGCGGGATTAACTCTCAGTTGTCTGGGGAAATGTTCAGTTTATTTGTAAGATGGCAGAAACATCGAAAAGACAACACTTCGAGCAATGGAAACACTAGTGTACAGAATCTTTACAACAAAAGAATCCGTTTTTCTTAAGGTAGCTCAAGTTGCGGAATTAACTACCAGTTGTCTGGGGAAATGTTCAGTTTATTTGTAAGATGCCAGAAAGCTCGAAAAGACAACTCTTCGAGCAATGGAAACACTAGTGTACAGAATCTTTACAACAAAAGAATCCATTTTCTTAAGGTAGCTCAAAAGGGTTCCACTTTTAGTAATAACGCTCCTTAAAAAGTCTCAGTTGAACACCATGTATGGAAATGCTTAAATCCAAAATTTCAAGTCAATACCTTTATTTTTCAAAAGTTTTAGCGTTTCTCTCCATTGTGTTCGACTTGATTTATTTATATTCATTATAATTTTCAGAGCTGACCCTTTTAAAATACCTCAACAAGAACGGCTTCGAAAATAACCACAAAATCCAATTTAAGTCAAGATATGTCTTTCAAGAAAAGGTCTTCCGGTCAAGACCTGTAAGAATTACCTTGTTATCATATGCGCTTTTTTGAACTGAATTTAACAGGAGTGACATCTGTCGGCCGTCAGAAAGTTTGCGAGGATCCTCAGGATATTCATGATATCCAGTTGACTGGTGCCCTGGTGGCCGACTCACATTGGTAGGTTACTATTTAACAAATATAAAATAGATTTTCAAGCGACATGGTCTGACACGAGAGTGGCGCAGAGAAATCACGATGCGTAGCGGAACGTTTACCAGCGAATCGAGTGTCCAAGTGTTGACATCAGGTTGTGTCATATCACATGAAAATCATTTTGTTATGTATTTCTTTTATTCAACCTTAACAATCATACAGAACTTAACTAAAATTCAAACTCGCGTGACATACTCTTGCATCACACAGCTTTTCAGCCAATCAGCGCGTGCGTAGTATAAAAGTAATCAAAATTGATAAACTAAAGAACTTGACATCAGTTTGATATAAAGAAGAACACTGAACAATTGGGACAGGTTTTTTGCGCAATTACCTAGTTTTCGACCTTTGAATGAGCAACCTTTCTTGAATTTAGTAAGTATACTGATTCTTATAACACTCGAAACAATAACAATATTTGCCAGCCCTCGTCAAGTCACTCTATAGGCCAACAGCGCTTTATATCTCATGCCTCAGTTTGATATCTCCCGTGCAAACCTCACTCTCGGCTAATGAGTAGTTGTTTTTATCAAATTATAAGTAGCTTTCAACCAAACTTAAATTTCCCATTAAATTTAGTTGTAGGATTTTTTAAAATGTAATATAATTAATGAACACATTAATTACATGCGTACTGAAATACTCCTTATTTTACTGATCGTTTCACGTTATATCCTATATATACGGGATCTCACTGAATACTATTTAATGCCACGTGGGCTCCTCGTAGAAACATCTTTGTTATTGTTGTTACTTTTATTATTATTATTATTATTATTATTATTATTATTATTATTATTATTATTATTATTGTTATTACTATTTTTTACAGTAACCTTAAAGACAGTTATTTAGGGATCAAATCGCTTAAACAGCTAGAATTGTAATAAAAAATCTTTTTGGTGTTTTTTATTCTTAGTTCTATCAATAACAAAGGAGAGACGGTCACAATCTCACCTATAGGTGAGTCTCTACTTGAGGGTTTTTCATAGTCATTTAACAAAGTATTTTCACAGTGGTGTTTAAATCAAATAAGTCTGTATTTATTAGAAAATAGTCAGCGCGTACACTCATATACCGTTCATTCACGCGCGTGCACAGACGTGCGCCATTTATAAGACTTAGTCGGATGATGTATTCAGTAAGGAAAACGTGTTGGAGTCACATTTTGTAAAGAAAAAGTTATGTACAAAGTATTATGTTCAGTACCCAGGATGTGAGGGGAGGGAGAAATAGAGGAGAGGAAGATGGAGTAAAAATAGAGAGAGACGGGGGGGGGGCGGAAGGGAAAGAAGCACATCCTGGCTTAAACTACCATACTTAGACTCTGTATCTAACGACTCTGTCTCTAAATAATGGCACAATTAAATGTTTTAGACAGAAAATCTTTGTTAACCACTTACAGCCGGCTGGCTAAGACCTTCAACAACTAAACAACATATATACCTCTTGTGAGCAGCACCACGTGGCCGGAGTACCTCATCCTGTAGATATATATCTGTATATCTACTTACTTATATATAAACAGGAATTTGAAAAACAGACCACTCGTAAAACTCGTACGGAGATACATCCGGGTTATTGGTTGTATCTTTATCATCCGAAGGTTTTTCTGAAACTTTCAAAAATCGTCAAAGGCTTCGGAAAAACTTTTTCGACAATTGTCGAAGATTTTCCGAAAATTTACGAGAATTTACTACGTTTTCCAAGATTTTCTAAGAACCACCAAACTTTTTAAAAAAAATTCCGAAAAAGTTTTGAAAATTCTTGGGGATTTTTGTCTAATAGCATATCATTTAGAGAGATTTTAAAGGCACTACGTACACGTGAAAACACGTGAAACGACAGGAATAGAAATGAGACACAAAATTATTCGCAGATTGCATAACAATCCCTATGTTCTCTAAATGATAGAAAATAGAGTAGAAAAGAAGAAGTTTCGTAGGAAAAATGGACTATTACGCAGTCTAGACCATTGGAAAATTTAGTTGCGAGATCACGTCTGCCGTCTGCCTTTTCACGTTTGCGTAGTGTTTAACCTCCCAAATCTTGAAAAAGAAAATTACACTGCCACTGGTGGATATGAATTAATTTTCTCGTGTACAACTGTTTTACTCACTGGTTTTGCTCGTTCGTAAAATACTGTTTTACGACTCGAAAATAAATTCACACCTTGGCACCCATTTAGTATCTTCCATGTATGTAGTTACAAGACGAAGATAAGACGGACAAACAATATCGTAAATATGACATATTTTAGATGATGCTGCAACTTACGTCAACGGTCAGCTGATACCTGAAGAAACTGTCCTGCACCATGTAAGTACTGGAATGAATTCAATATATTTTGTAGGATATATAATACCTCATTTTTTCTATATATTCAGCCACAATTAACTACTTCGTCTAGCCGACAAGTGCATACGCCCCTTTGTATAATAAAATAACCTTTTCTATTAGAACTTTGAACCTCAAAACGGCTTAAATGAAAGAACGTACTGCTAAGAACATACCTCAGGCTGAGACAAGGAAAGGAACCTCTACTTCTTTAAATTTCGAAAATGTTGCCTTTAGGCTTATATATAGGAAGTATCTCCTAGTATTGCCTAAATTCTCAAAAATATTCTAAATATCTCGATAGTATCTATAAATATCTCGACTTTGCCTCGTTAAAAAATCGAAATTCCACAGATTGGAGCCTTTTTTGCGTCATTATGCCTTACAAACAGATAGAACAATAAATAAGTTAATGTCACGCGCCGAAGCGTACGCTGTTTTATTATCGCTAGCTACCAGGGCCCGGTTGTTCGAAGGGGGTTAGCTTTAACCCGGGGTTAGATTTTTAATCCGCGATTGGGTTTAGCTCGTTAAAAATTGATGTAGGCTGTTATTATTTCGGGTTTATGTAATTGGGTTTCCTTGGGGTGTGCTTCAATAATACGTTAAAAAGACGTATTTCCAGACGAAGAGATTTTCTTAAAGTTTCGCCTAACCCAGGAATAAATTTTTAAAAACCACTCTCGAACAACCGGGCCCAGGGGAATTGTGGGGTGCGTCCTTGAGATGAAAAACCGCTGAAATAATTCATCGTGGCCGCAGCCCCGTTCTATACAGCACGCGCCACGGTTTCCCTTTGAATGTGCTCAGTTTGGTGACTGAAAACAGCTCATATCGGAAGTTTTCAATAGATACAGTGAAAACTGTATCCAAAGTACGAAAATATTACCAAACCTTTGAAATCATTTCTAAACATCTGCAAGTTTTCTAAATATCCCATGAAATTTCATGTTGTTTTTATCTGAGCCTACTTTTAGTGTCAAATTTCGATGGCTTTTGGAATATTACAATAGAAGGTTTACGGTACCAATGTTTTAAAATGAACATCGTTCAAAACAAGGCTACTTGTTATGCCAAGTTTTTATCTATTATAATAATGATAATAATAATAATAATAATAATAATAATAATAATAATAATAATAGACGTGTTATTGGGGCTCTTGGAGCCGTATCAGTCAGCTTTAAGGAGTACGTGAAGCGAATCGGCATGAACGTGAGGTTGGAAGTTATCCAGAAAACAGCATTGTTGGGGACAGCAAAGATTCTAAGAAAAGTACTGTCCTTGTAAGAAGAAAGAAAAGAGAGACCTGCGAAGGACAATAAACCAGGCCGAACATCTTTTTTAGCCTGAGCCTACAAGGAATGGACACATAATAATAACAATAATAATAATAATAATAACTTGATTTAATGAGGGTAACACACAACACTAAAAACTGAACAACTAGTGCCCGTCAAATTGGTAAAATGTTTACAAGGTTAAAATTGAATTCTGTCTGTCTAACAACTATCTGCCTTTTATAACAAGGACTATAACAAATTTGGAAGTATGTGAGACAGAAATAAAATATCTACCGACCTATTAAATATATAAAATGAGATAAAAACGTAAAATAAAACATCGTCCCGGCACATCTTACAAGATTATTTACTTTACCTTCGTAGGGAGATCGCATCGTCATAGGAGGGGATCATTTCTTTAGGTAGGTAAAGCAAAGTGGTTTAGAAGGTGAACAACTGCTCATAATTTTAGTTAGTTAGTTAGTTAGGTAGTTGATTAATTAATTCACGTTTATAGTGTATGTTCTTGTTAATTTTCAGCCAATTTTCTTTTTTGTTTCTTTGTTTCGTTTGATTTAAAAGTTCTTAACTTAGGGTGTAATTGTGGGGAGGGTTGCTTATTTTACAGTGGCCGGGTGGGTGACGGTGCTAAAACCTTGTAGGGGACTTGTGTCCTTTTGTTTTATGCACCTTGTGCTCTGCACAAAATCAGAAAATAAATAAATTTTGATGTATCATCATTACGCACATTAACTGAACATGCTTTATAATATGTAAGCCCGATTTTTTTCTTTAAAATTATGAATCTCTGAAAAACATTGCAAATAAGAGATAGAATGATATTTACGACTGTTACGGTTACGTGCCGGGGCTTTGACGGATAGGGTTCGATTGTCCAAGATTTGAAACGATTGTTCGGCACCAAGATGCTTCCGGGCCTGAACGGAGTTCGCGATATCTGGAATTTGACTCGATTGTGCCAACCGTAAGTAATTAAACACAAACTTGACGATTGCTTTAGTTGTTGTTTGCAATGTTTCTCATGCGCAGATCTCTATATCTGTTTCCCATTACAAGCACGCATAGTTTCCCTGACTGCCCCCAATTAAAAGCAGTTCTCCTATATTTCTCAAGATGAATACTAAATTTAGTATGCTAAGCTGTTCAAAATCTTGTGACGACAGATCTTCCCCACATTCTGGGAGCTGAAATGCCAATTCCATATAAAGGTTTCTTCTTCATATTCAGTTATTGTTAGCACGTCCATGTGGTTTTAAGTATATTAATAACAATCTACAGATTTAATCACCCTATCGAGGTAAAGAAACGTCGAAGAGAACTGCTGACCAATGGAGCGGTGACTGAAGGCGCAACCGGCGACGTTGGTGTGGTGAAGGATTTTGAGTTTGCAAGGAACGAGCTTGCTATCGCACAGAATACTAGGTTCGTGACGTCATTCCTGGTACAATATCTCTGTAATGAGTAATACACGTGATTAACAGCGCTTCCTCGTTATCTCTTTAATTAAGTCTCATAAAACATTTTGATTTATTTCATTGTACCGTATCTTGTTTTGTTAATTTTTTACATTCGTTTTGTTTATTTTATTTCAAATATAGTACTTATTTTGTTTAATAAAAGTTAAGACTTCTTAAAATCCCAGCTTCCCTCGTGTACGGTATTCATGACCTGTTGTTTTGCGCTTGCTCCGTAGACTTCAGGCCGAGCTGGAGGAGGCGCGCGAGGAAGCCCGGGAAGAGGCGAGGATCAAAGCTCAAGAGGAGGTCATGAGGGAAATCCAGAAAGAGAAGGTGAAAGAAAAAACTTCAAGTAGTAACACTATGCCAAGAAAAAACTCATTTTCGTTCCAAGAGCCCTAAAACTTTCTCAAAAGTCAAACAGTCAAAACTGAAGTTTCTTGCTGAGAATCGTTTACTTATTTTCCTTTTTCTTTGTTTTCTCGTGTTTATTTTTATTATTAATTACTCTGTGAATCCATGTTTAATTTGAGAAGATTTCCTGAAGTTTGCTAAAAGGTTAGTCTCTAACTTATATACATACATGCACACGCACGCGCGCACACACACACACACACACACACACACTTTTAAGATTTACTGAATCTGATTTTGCGTATTACAGGAACAAGCAGAAGGCAAACTAAAGTCGCAAAGGGCCCAATATGAAGTGCGGTTAGACGAGCTACAGAGTTGTTTGGTGAGTGCTCCGGTGCAAGGCATGTATGACGTCACATCAGTACAAGTCTCTCTGGTCTCATCTTATTTACAACATAAATTTTGCTAAGGGAGCACAGGCAATAGGACACGTGGTCCCTTCTAGGCCTGACTCCCTTTGTAGGGGACGAGGTGACAGTCCACAACACCGGCATTAGCCTATACTCTTATCGTCGAGAGACTAGACCAACGGCTTTATAACGTCCCTGTCCACCGATGGTGTGGCGAAAGAAAGTCGCCCAAAGTTCAACCCTCAACCAGGCCGGGGATTGAACCCGGGACCTTCTGGTTGGCAGTCAGAGATCTTACCGACTGTGCCGACCTCACACACACACATCTTGTTCGATCACAGATTAAAATTTTATCACAGTATCTTTTATCGGACATTTAACTAATTTAGGTGCTAGTTGGGTACTTAGATTTCCTTATACAAAACACTTTTATATTCAGAGAAACAAACACACAGTACACAGGACTATTGTTTGTAACGTTCTTGGTGATGGTTTCATCTTTGTTCCTCAAATTCCCGTTACCTTTTGTTTGGAAATGCACGATAAAAAGGAAACCTATAGGCGAATCTTTCCTGACGTCACTGTTTACATTTTGCTTCATTAGCACACGTGCCTTAGTTTCTTACTGAGCAATTAAATGATCAGCTGTGAATAATGATAGGGCTTTGAATATAAGTTTTGTCAGAAAATTTTAGTCCAATATGTTAAATGCGTTTTGTGTCACCCGAATTTTTGCGGCAAATGTATGGCTCATTAATGATTTTGCCACCCAGCTGTTTTGTATATTTTTGAAAGCCAATTTATTCTCAAAAAATGAACGTAAAAAGCTGCAAGTTGTTTTGATAAGTGAGTTTGAAAAGCTTTTTTAGGTTCTGAATTAAGTTCTTATCCAGCAGAATTATTTCTCCCGATAAATGCGTATGCAACTGAAGCAAAACGTAAACAGTGACGTCAGGAAAGATTGGCCAATAACGTTGTCAGCGAACACTGGTGCTGACTGTACTGTAATTGATTCGCTTTTCATAACAGGAGGAAGTTAATGTTAAGAAAGCCGAGGCTGAGAAGTCAAGTCAGTCCGCTGAAGAGAAAATCTCTGAATTGCAGGCTCATCGATTGGTAGGATATCGTTCATTAACAGTATAATAACTTAAGGTTTGTCTTCTGTTATAAGCTTGTTAAAGAGTGTTGGTATGGATGTTTAACCGAAAGTCAGATCTGTATTTTAAAATATGTGCCAATACGGTCTCTTCGGTTTCCGTTTCCTTAATTTTGCTCTTGTTTAATTTTTTAAAAGAATATTGGTGTTACATTTATGCCTGACAAATTAGAAATAACATGTTGGGAAAGAAAATCATTATGGCAGGTACAGTTGGACCCCGTTAATTCGAAGTCCCAAGGGGAAAGGAAAATGGTTCGAATTAACGAGGTAAAAATCAGTAGTAAGGCACTCCAAGGGAAATGAATATTGCTTCGAATTAGCGGGGACTTCGAATTATCAGAGTTCGAATTATCGGGGTCCAACTATCATAAACACGACTCGCATAACAGACTTCAGGTATTGCCCAATAACGATTACGACACGTGACAGGTACTGGCCAATCACCAACACCGACGAACCAAGTACTAACAAATCGCAACTTCCATTGTTTACGTTGTCGTCGTTGTTCGCCTTGTCATTAACAATCACGTCACCAAGTTCCTCGCTGATTGGCTGTCTGAGAAAAACTCATTTAATGGCACTGTGTTTGGCGAGACATTTTTACGTAGTCATTTGGTTTGAAGCAATCGTTGCATGTATAATAAAGTGATACTGACACACTCAAATATAACAGTGCCGATGTGTCCCTATAATAATCGCTCAGTTGTCTTAAAATGCTTGTCGCTTCTTGCCTTGCCTCGTTATGCAGCTACTGGAACAAGAAATCCTCAATAACCGCAAGAAACTTCAGATGGAGGCGCTGGCAGCTAAACAGGCAAGAGACGTCCTACACTTTGCATGTTTATTGTAGCGAAAGACACCCGGCTAAGAAATGCTTTTTGCTTCGTATGCAAGATTAGAATAAAAATTTCTGTTTTGTTATGCAAACCCTTAAGCGTACCGTAAACGCCCCTTCTCCAGTAAACCCCTATTAGGCAGTCAAATTTGTTATAAGCCCTCCGCACCCCTCCAAAACCAAAGTATTACACTCAGAATTATAGAGAAATATCTAACGGAACATTTCCTTCGTCACTTTCAAGAAAAAAAAGTAAAGAACGAATAGAAAAGAATACCAGCTTTAGTTAGTTAAACAATAGTTCAACCCTAACCTTAGAATTAACACTATCCTGTCATCCCCCCC
>JAOBYH010611766.1:0-14181 GCA_025403525.1 Umimayanthus kanabou | reverse complement strand
TAGAGAATCAAGAAGCTGAAACTGTTGCACAGGTGGTTATTGATAATTTTCTGTGTCGTTTCGGTTGCCCCGCTGGTTTTCTTAGTGATCAGGGCCGTAATTTTGAATCGAAAGTGTTCCAAGGACTTTGCAATCTGATTGAGGCTGTGAAACAACTCCCTACCACCCCCAGTGTGATACGTCGGGAGAAGAGAGAAAGGGAACACGGCGAAGAAAGGGGGGGGAGGAATAGCAAGTGGAGTTTGGGGAAGGGGGCAGGAGAGGGAAGTTAGGAGGAAAGAGGGGGGTTCATGGGGAGAAAAGATGAAGACAGCATGGGACGGTCAGAGGAGGGGAAAATAGGGAGTGGTGTTTGGCAGAGGGGGGAGGAGAGGGTTTTTGGGAGAAGAGGGTTACTTTAGAAGATTTGTACAGTGAATATTTGCAAGAAGTTGGTGCAGCCAAAGGTAGTGAAAGGATTGGGCAAAAGGAAGTGTCAACTCTCGACAACACCAACTTCTTTTTCTTAGAAGATAACTCGCAGACAGACATAGGCATGATGGCAGGGGATCCTAGCTAGGTTCAGCATCAACCTCAGTTTGCCCAGTGCCTTGACTGCCATGGATGAAGCAAGTGTAAAACAAATTGTCAAATCCAACAGTGACGAACTCATGAGCAGTATTTCAGAATTGATAGCCGAGGAAGTTTCTCCAAATCAAATTCTACGTGAAATTAAGAAGATCAAGACTTCAGATCGGCCATCCTTCAACAAGAAGAGCAGTGAGGAGCAATATAAGTCTGTGACTCAAATTCTTGACACGTTCGAGGAGGCGAACTTCAATCTGAGAGTCAAATATCCCGGGCGCGAAAGAGGCCGTGCAACAATTTATTGCTTTTTCTAAAGAAAGAAAAAAAATAATCTTACTTGCAGACAAGACCAAATTCAGCTGGAAGACAGTGAAGGAATATTCACAACACGAACTAGCCGAAAACAGAGCTGAAGCTCGTGCTGCCAATAATTCAAATAAATCCTTTGCCAACCGCCCTCGCTCACACAATTACGCATCTAAAAGTCAACATTCCTATTCAGCTATGGGGGCTCCCATTTCCACAGTATTATCAAGAGGGCCAGGTCCTCAGTTATCCAGACCAATTTCCACGCAGAGAGTGAGTCCAGGAACATGTTTTGCATGTGGAAAGCCAGGCCATTGGCGATCAAGCTGTTCCTTCAATCAGCAAGGGAATAATCATGTTTAAAATGTGTTCTGGGTTAATTTATTCCCTAACTGATCTTGTTCTAATTCGTTGTTTTCAGAGTTACAATGCTTTGATTCCGAAATTCCCATTCTGGAAGGAGATAATTTAGGAAGAAATTTCTTCGAAAGCAACGATACTTCTAAGGTTTCAGTAAAAGGGAGATTACGCCAAAGTATTAGTCAGTGGCGGAAAATTAACGCCCCTCAGTTTATTCTTGATATAATTAAATGTGGTCATAAATTGCCTTTACTAACAATGCCTCCACCTCAAGTATTTCGCAACAATAGATTAGCATTAAATGAGGCTTCATTTGTAGACGATGAAATTAAATCATTGTCAGAGCTGGATTGTACAGTCGTGTTACCAGAAGCTCCCGAATTAATAAATCCTTTATCAGTTTCTATAAATAAGTCGGGAAAGAAAAGGTTGATTTTGAGCCTTATAATAATAATAATATAATAATAATTTATTAACTTATATAGCGCAACTTTCCATAAAATGATCAAGTGCGCATTACAAAACTGTCTATCTTTATATTAAAAGTATACATCTACTGCTCTATTTAAAAAATATATTGTTTAATAATTAATACTTTACCTTCCCCCTAACCCCAATTCATTTTTAAAATATGTGACAATAACAAAGCTAAAATTATTCAAATGTAACTAGGAAGATGCAATCTTAAAAAGGTGGGTCTTCAAATCGCGCTTAAAAATGTTAGTGTCTGAAATCTCACGTAGCTCACGCGGTAAAAGCGTTCCAAAGCTTTGGCGCCGCTACCTGAAAGGACCTGTCCCCCAGAATTACTTTGGTTTTAATTGTATGTGTTTTGAGCACAATTCCACCAGAAGATCTCAGATTGTATTGGCCTTGGGATTTTTTGAATGTAGACAGGCGCTATGCCATGAATGGCTTTGAATGCAATAAGTAAAATCTTAAAATGGACGCGCTGTTTTACCGGCAGCCAATGCAGCTCAGGCATTAAAGGTGTGATATGGCAGTAGCCGCAGAGCATGGCAAACAAGCCTAGCTGCAGCGTTTAAGACGTGCTGGATCTTGTTGAGCCGAAAGGCAGGTGTACCAAATAAAAGGCTGTTACAATAATCAGTGCGCGAGATCATGTCAATAATCATATTTTCAAGAATAAGTTTAAATGTGAAGACTTTTCAGTAGCTAAAGAGCTTCTTGGAGCAGACAATTATATGTTTTCATTTGATCTTAAATCAGGATACCATCATGTTGATATTTTCCCTGATCATAGAAAGTATTTGTCCTTTTCTTGGAAATTTTCAGATGGATTTATGAAGTATATCATGTCTTCTGTGCTTCCTTTCGGATTGTCATCAGCTCCGTATATTTTCATTAAATTACTTAAGCCTTTAGTAAAGAAATGGAGAGGCGAAGGAAAGCCCTTGGTTGTGTTTTTAGGTGATGGCCTTGGCTGAGGGCAATCTTACAATCGCAAAAATTTCAAGTTTGCAAGTTCATGCAGATTTATTCAAATTTGGTTTTTTGCCTAACGAAGACAAATCCCATTGGGATCCATGCCAGTGTATCGTTTGGTTAGAACCAAATACATCGAATTGTACAATTGCTGCAACTGATAAAAGAATTGATGGATTAATGAGTGACCTTGAAGAAGTGTTACCGTAAAGCAGTGTGGATAATTTGTTCCATGTTAAGAAAATAGCCGCAGTAGGGGGCAAGATAATTTCACTTGGCAACTGCGTTGGAATTGTAACTAGATTATTGACTAGAAATCTGTATTCAGTTCTAAATTCAAGGTCATCGTGGTATGATTACGTTAAAGTAACTGATGATGTGGTTGTAGAGTTGAAATTTTGGAGGGAAAATGTTTGTAAATTGAACGGCATTCCCTTGTGGCCTACTCAAAATAAACCGACCAAGATCGTTTATTCTGATGCCTCTGGAGTTGGTTGCGGTAGTGTAATTGCTATCGAAGACAAAGTTTTTCATTAGAATTGGTCTGAAGAAGAGAGTAAGACGAGTTCTACTTTTAGAGAATTGTCAGCTGTTTCTTTATCAATAGATGCTTTTGGAGATGAATTAAAGTCTCATACAATAGCATGGTTTACCGATAATCAGAATGTTTCATACCGTTTTACTTTTATTCTTTGATTGTTTCTCCCTGATTTATTTTCTTTTCAGATATGTTTAATTCAAGTTTTTGGAAGTCCACTGCGACAGTTTCTTCAAACGACTACATCAAGCGATTGGCAGAAAAGATGAAGCTTACAGCACTAGATGCTCGAGAACCAGGAACAGTTGATGGATGTCAAAGAGTTCTTAGCCGGTGGAAGCTTTTTAATTCACAGACATTACATGTTGAATCTTTTCCTGTTTCTCCTATACATTTTGCTCTGTATCTACAATTTTGTTGGAAGAAACTACGTCAGCTTCATCTATCAATACTGTTTTTTACGCTATGAATTAGACTCACAAATTAGCAAGACTTCCGTTCCCAATTGAGCATTCAGCAGTTTTGATGATCAAAGATGCTGCAGTACGATTGTGTCCTCCTCAGAAGAAGAACAAAAGGAAGGAACCACTAGAGCCAGACCATCTGAAACAATTATCAGAGATAACAAATACTGAAAATTTATTGCAATTAGGAAACGTGATATATGCCCTTTCTTTTTCTGGTTTCTTAAGAAGCTGTGAGATGCTTGAATTAAGATGAAGCGACATTTCGTTTCATAATGATCACATGACATGTCAATCTTCATTCATAAGAGTAAGACTGATCAGCTTAGAGAAGGAAGATCAGCTTAGAGAAGGAAAGACGTTTGTTATTTCAAAGACTTCTGGTGATCTATGTCCTGTCAGGTTACTTCAGTCTTATCTTGCTCGAGCAGAAAATCAAGACAGTTCTTCAGAAGTCATACAAGAAATTGGTGCAGCCAAAGGTAGTGAAAGGATTGGGCAAAAGGAAGTGTCAACTCTTGACAACACCAACTTCTCCTTCATTGAAGGATAACTCGCAGGCAGACATAGGCATGATGGCAGACAGTATTGGTTTTAGTGAGAATCCTAACAGGGAGAATGGCAGAGAGGAAAACAACCAACAGGAGCACGTGGCAGAGAAAGGAAGGAAGAGAAAACACGAGGCAGCTGGGCAACAAAACTCCAAAACTCGTGTAGTGGAAATTGAAGTACCTGAAAATCTGGATTCTAAAGATTCATACACTTTACCAGGCAATGCTTGACAAAGAATGGTTTGCATTTTTCAAAGGTTCGTTGTCCAATTTTAATTTCGGGGTACTTAATCTTTAAATTCAAGATAAACCTCCGTCTGGCTTTTGTCTAGCAATTGCTTTGCATGTGACATACAGGTTTTGGCTGCCACTTGCTCTTTTACAATGTCCTTTTTGTTTCCCGTAGGTCGAGAAATGTCAGGAGTTGCCCAGAACTCATATGTAAGCTTCTTAGTACCGGCAGAAATGGCGTCACTACTGGTTTTCCTGGAAACGTCCAGCCAACGCAGACTTTTACTAAAAACAGAATGACGATGTTGAGTGACCTGTGCCAATTTTCTTCTATTGATGTCAAGTCGTTTAGCAACTGCTGATGTTAAGCAAGAAGCTGATACATTTTCACCACAGAGAAAAGACAGCCCTACCTTTAAAGCTGTTGTGGTGTCTCTTGAACGCTGGTTTTTAATTGCAGAAACTGCAGAAGAGGCATCAACTATAACGGCTCTGCCAACTTGAATGTCGTGTTATGTATCCGCCGTATTCAAAAACCTACGTAGTATTTAGCCATCTCACAGACATTGTTCAACAAACTTTGTTCCCCAAGCAGGAATGCAAGTGTTACCATGAAAAGGACTGTCTGTACAGTGAATGTTCACACTGTGGTGTTGCAAATTTCGAAACATACCATCAGAGGAAGACCAAAGTGACAATAATCCTCTGGTCAGGTGGGAAAATTTCGAGTGGCACACACAGGGAAAAAACTCAGGTACGTTTCCAAAGAGACCAGCCCTGGGGAGATGTTTAAATATTTTAAGAGTCTGTTGCAGGGATTTCCAGCACATCACTTTCGGGCCTATTGGCAACACCAACAATTTGAAGAGCGAATGGGTAAGCTTCCACTGCATCACGCCCGTTACCTTCACGAATACAGCGAGAATTACAGCTGTTGGTATCAACAAGTGCAGTCACTGTATTTCTCACAAAACCAAGTTTCCAGCCATGTCACTATACTTTACCGACAAGCATGCACTTTAAAAGATGGAATAGAAAGTACAGAAGATGATCTAGTAATAACAACCGAACATCTATTTGTAATTTCGCCAGATGTAAAGCATGACCACCATTCCAGTTGCCGTCAGTTACTTGCGGAGCACCTAAAGGAGTGTGGAGATATCGCAGTTCTACACGAATGGACCGATGGGTGCAGTGCACAGTACAAAAGCAGGCACTGTATGGCTGATGTCACCTTTTCTGAAACCGATTTTGGTTTTACTACCACAAGATACTATATGGAAACGTCACACGCTTAAGGGCCACAAGATGATGTTGGGGCAAATGTGAAGCACATTGCGATTTAGAAGCGATTCGAGGAAAAGTTAGGATCCAAAACGCCAGAGATTTTTACGAGCACCTTAAAACAAATTTCAAAAATCCAATGGCAGCAACGCACACAGGTAGTTTAGAACCACGTCTACCGCTGTTTTACAAATTGAGCTATTACTCTCTGTTATCAAAAAAAAATTACGGATTTAAAATTCAAAATAAATTGCTTTGGAATTACTACAGAAAGTGTATTGTCAACAGAATTCGTGTCCGGTCCAGTACGTACTTTTTATCATCTGTGATATGATTCTTGTGTGTAATATCTGATCATCTTCCATAGTTTTGAAACGTACGCAGCTCAACTCGATTGTCGTTAGAGGTACAGCTATTAAGATCAACTTACAGGTTCAAGAAAAGTTAACATCAATTTACAGTAGTATTAATTCCAAAAGGACACACAAGAAGTTTGCCGACGACTTGCAATTTAATCAATAATGGCACCAAAACTAGTTGTAGAACTGCACACATTTTAAGGAATATTTGAGGAAGTTGAGCAAGAAACAAGTCTCGGTAATAAAGACTTTTGATTTCATCGCCTGAAACGCTTAACAGGCCGAAATAACATGAGTTAGCTTTGTGGTTTTAAAATGGTTGTTGATGCTGGAACATGTTTATTTTCCATCCGTTGATCGTTAAATTATATCTTTAATATCCTGTAACATTTTTTTTAAATTAGGTACTTTATAATGTAGTTTTTTTTATGTAGGGCCCCAGCTTATAGCAGTTTTATATTTAAAAGTGACTGGGCTACCCTATGGAAATAAAGGTATCTTTTCTTTATTACCAGCTGGTGCTGTCACGTTTTGAACTGTGGTTTCTTCGGAATTTTTATAATTTATGCCGCCATGCGGCGGAAAATAAAATACTACTGCACATGCACAAACACAAAACTACCCCGTTAACGGCATACATGCACGTAAAAGAAAATCAGAATAAAGTATTTTACGTATTTTACATTAACTGACCGTAGCAATAAGGAAAAAGAAGATATATTACTTTTTAAAAGAGTGAAGGAATGAATAGTTAACTATACAGCATGAAAGATGAGTTTGTCCGCAGTGCAGTGTGCAAATTGACGATGAAGAACAGTCCAAATTTATTTGAGCAATTGTATGATGAGGGAAAATTGATTTTAAATGTACCTATAACGAAAAAATAGACCCTCTATTTTTACCCTAGTCTGTGTAGCTGGCGGTTTTGTGTGCTTTCCAAGCGAGCGAAGAGGTTTTGATAAATGTCCGTGTGAGAAACTGGGCCGAGCGCAAAAAGCGCCCCGGGGGAGGGGGCAAGGCAGGGGGAGAGAAGAGAAACAAAACGCTCTATGTAAACAATATCAGAACGTGTTGTTTCCTGCGCCCTCATAGCGAGACTGCAGAAAAAGAACAAAATGACGGAATATGTCAGTGAATCCTAGCGCTTCGTGTAGATTTTGCAAAGTCACATTCAAGACCAAATTTGGAAAATTCAGTGAGGTACAGAAGAAAACGGGTCACTTCACTTAATTTATTTTGTAAGAATAAGGATTTCTATGAGCTAGTTCTAAGTGAAGTTTGTCACGGAGTTGGGATTACATTAGAACAAGACAACGCAAAGTTCTCCAGCCAAGTTTGTAACCCTTGCGCGAGGAAAACTAAGAATTTGGGACAACCTTACTCATTCCTAACAGAGGCTCAGTCAAAAGACCAAACTCCAGTCAGGAACAAACGACCATTGAGCTCGAGAACGCCAGATTCGGCAACTTCTACCCCGAAGAACTGGGCGAAAGTTTCAAGAGTCAGGGGATCGCCTGCTATAAATGTAAACACTGTGCGCTTGCGAAAGTCTCTGGACTTCAGCAAAGAGAACACTGCACGCTGGCGAAAGTCTCTGGACTTCAGCAAAGAGAACACTGATCCGTCGCAAGCATTGTTACCAGCAGAAGATATTCTTTGAGGCATTTAAATATTGACGACCAGAATGAGGGAGAACTTGGAATTAAGGTCTTGATAAGACCCGCTTCTGGAGGAAATCCTGTCGTGTGAATTCTAAAGGACGAGGAATCAAAACAAGTTATCAAGAACATTGCATGCAACAGATTCTTACTTGCTTTTGCGCATTCCTCGTTCTAGAGAAACATGTGCACAGTAAATTTGAGAACAAAGGCGGCGGGGTATTCCTTTTATCTATCCAAGACAACTTCAATACACATCTAGTGAATTCAAAATGCATTTATTTTGTTTTGAATCCTGTGAAAAATATAGCACTTTTGTCGAAGTGTGCTGTGAGAGTGTGAATCGTACACGTGTTCGGTTGACTAAATGAAGGATTCTAATTCTTTACTAACAGCAAACCTAAAAGTTTTAGCATTTTAACTTATGGTTCACTAGTATTACCTTTTCCCGCCCCAGGTTTCAACACTATGGGACTCGATGATTATTGCCGAGACACGTTTGTGGAGTTCGCCAGTTTTTAGGGTTTTCAGGAATTCTTTATCCAGCGCTTGCTCGGCCGATGTGAAAATCAGCTGAAAATCCCCGTTTGGAATGTCTCGCAGTTGTGACTTCTCCAGCGATGTTGCTGTTAGCCCCAATGCCTCAGCTTCTAGGATCTGATCGTCGATGATGCTTTGAAGTGGAGTAACGACCAATGCGGAGCATACTTCACCCGTAATTATTTCTTTCGCTTTAAGGAATAGTTGGAAGATAAAACTCTTCCCAAAACCGGTTGGAAGAATGGCTAGAACATCGCCTCCTTCTAAAACCTGTCTCACTGCATCTCTTTGCTCGTCCTTTAATACGCCACTAAAGCCAAGCCGCCCTCGCAAATCTAGCATGCATTCTTCAAGAGAGAAGATTGTCCGCCATGTTTGAGTGTTCAGTGTTCTATTTGAGTGCGAGGTTGGTGACATGTGTTGACAAATTTATAGACGCACTATTATTATCAACGAATCAGATCCCTCCTGTGCTCCGTTCGCTGGCAAACAGCATTTCGAAAATGTTATGGGCATGATTGCAGGCGGTTTTTCTCTTCTCTCCCCCTCCCTCCTCCCCTCCCCCCAGGGCGCTTTTTGCGCTCGGCCCAGTTACTCACATGGACATTTATCAAAAACTCACGGCTCTTTGTTCGCTCGGAAAGCACACAAAACCGCCAGCTATGCAGGCTATTTTTACTCTTGACCCTCGACAAGATACCCTCAACCAGGTACCCTCGACCCTCGACACAAAACCCAAACTCGGTACAACTCGAGTCTCACTCGTGCTGCAAATGGTTTCCTTAAACTTCATTTTTTTATATTTCTCGTTACACGTAGATCACCATCCTAATTGCACGTAATGGTGCCTATGACCACTTGACATTTTCACAGTTGGATACATTTTTAAGAAGTTTTTGTCAAGGCCATTTTAATAGAGTTCCGTAAGCGATCCCACGCACGCATTCTTTCAATGTATCAGCCAATGTGTGCGCGTTAAAAGAAAGGTATTGTGATTGTTGAGATATCATTTACTTTTTTTAGACTCATAAGCAAGAATGAAAACATCGAAAATACTACAAGACTCTCTGATGAATCGCCTGTGCATTTGAGGAAGCTTCTGAGTTGATGTAATAGTCATCAGGTGAGTGAATTCTCAAATTTCTGTGGTTATTGATGTCAGAGATATTTCCACCTTTAACAGTTGTATCTTTCTTATGCACCTGTCATTGGCTTCCCCCAGGGGAAGGGGTCCGGGCAAATGCGGGGACTTTGCAGACCTCTAGTGTAATTGCCCCACCTAATGGGGTACCTATTTTAGCAAATTGCTGCATTTCCACAATCGTTTCTTTCTTATGCACCTGAATAAGCCACCGTCATTGGCTTCCCCGAGCATAAGGGGACGCGGGCAATTGTGGGACTTTGCAAACTTCTAGTGCAATTGCCCCACCTACTGGGGTACCTTTTTTCAGCAAATTGTCACATTCCCACAATAGTCTGTCACTGTCATTATTACTGTCAGGGTCAGAGGCTGCTTCCATATGCAGCTAACACTTGTCACTGAAGATACAACCGCACAAGTAATATGTGCTTTTGCTATTCAAACTTTGTTCTTTTTTCCCCTCACAGCAATCTTGTGAATGATTTCAATTTTGGATTGTAATTAAAATCTTTCTTCTTTGTGGAGAATGAGAATTTTGGCTTGTTAAGAAACACAACACAAAATTTGACAATTTAATGGTGTTTAAAAATGTAATAATAAAATAAAACTTATTTTTAAAGTATTTCAAAAGATGCATGTAATAACTTTGCGGCGAAAACAGAAATGATGGAAATATTGGTAAACAGGTTGAGTGATTCTAGTGTTTTTGTAGAATGAATACCTGGCTTATGTGTGTACAGTCTCTTGACCACAAATAGTGCAGCTTTGATTCAGGCTGATACAGACCAGAACAACATGATATGGCACATGGTTATTACATGTACCACTATAGTAACGTATAATACACTAAAATTCAATATATGTGGAGGGCCGTTGCCTGTTTTTTGGTTATTGCATAGTTAGGAGTCATGAGTATTTTGTTTGAAAGATGAGGAAGGGACAAAACGTTTTCCAAAAAATACGCCTGAATTACCAGCCCTCCCCAAGTAAAACGAACCTTTCCTTTACCATGTCTAAATACTATTTGTATTCCACCCAAGGTTATTTTGCTTTGTACTATTATTTATTGATTCAGAGTTTACTTCTCTGTACTATTATTTCAACCTATATGATTATTAATCAGATGAACCAAAGCAATCTTCCAATTACCTTTTGAGTTGATGCAGGCCGATTCTTATTTATAAAAATAATTGCAAAACTTTAGTGTCTTTGGTGTTTTACGTTCAATCTAAATGTTGGCTCTTGCATTGGCATGACCTCCCCAAGAAAATTGATACTAGTTGACTGTACCTGCATGGAGAGTGCAAGCCATTTAATCAGCCTTTCAACAAAGTTTGCTGGATTATTATTTATCATCATGCCAAGATCATCACAGAACAAGGTTTCGTTCAAAATTCTTGTTAGCATTAACACGAGACCTGAAAATGACTGCACTACACTACCCTACATGAACTTGTATCTTTTACCTTGTTGCGATGAAGTTCTGGTAATCAATTAGAAAACTTTCATTCATTTATTTTATCAATTCTCCTTTCAGAAGTTTATAGTTTTGTGAACATGAAACAGTACTATGCAAAACACAAAGCCAGGGTTTCCCTTACACCGAGTCTCATGATTGTCATAAAAGAGTATATCTAATAATTTTTTAAATAAATTAAATAACCTAGCATCACTTCTAGCATTTCTCCTTCCATTAACAGGCAAAATTGTATTTATTGGGAAGCTTAGCTATGTGTTCATTCCAATTTTGTAGTTTTCTTGCATGGGCAGGGCAGGCAAGTTCATCTGAGAATAATGTGGTAATTTAATAGTTCTCAATTTTACACGGGCAGGGCAGACTAGTTCATCAGAGAAGAATGCACTAATTTCATAGTTCTTATTCTTGTATGGGCAGGCAGGCAAGTTCATCAGAGAATAGTATAATAATTTCATAGTTCTCATTCTTTTATGAGGAGGGCAGACACGTTCATCAGTGAATAATTTAGTAATTTCATAGTTTTCGTTCTTGTATGGCAGGGCAGGCAAGTTCTTCAGAGAATAATGTAATAATTTCATAGTTCTCATTCTTGTACGGGCAAGGCAGACAAATTCATCACAGAATAACCTAGTTATTTCATAGTTCTTTATTTTATGGGCAGGGCAGGCAAGTTCATCAGAATAATGAAGTTATTTCATAATTCTCATTCTTGTATGGGAAGGCAGGCAAGTTCTTCAGAGAATAATTTGGAAATTTCATAACTCTTGTTCTTTTATGAGCAGGGCAGACAAATCCATTGCAAAATAATGTATTAATATTCTTGCATGGACAGGGCAGACAATTTCGTCAGTGAAAATGTAGCATTTTAATAGTTCTCGTTCTTTTAAGAGCAGGGCAGGCAAGTTCATCAAATAATATTGTAGTAATTTCATAGTTCTCATTCTTTCATGACCAGGACAGACAAGTTGATCAGTGAATAATGTAGTAACTTCATAGTTCTCATTCTTGTAGTATGGTTTGTAGGGAAACCCTGGTATGATTTGATTAAGACATGAAAGTTATATCCGACTATATTATGTTCAAAAATTTCTCCATCCAATTTTTAGTTTCACCTTTCGTAGTAGGTACTGTAGATAGAAACTTGTGCTAGTTATGTTTTTTTAATTGATAACGAAATAAGATCTTGACTATACAAAGTGGTGATAACTTTGAAAATTCTGCGGAGATGATTACTTCAAATTGGATGAGGCAATCAAAAATATTTCACGGATATTTAGGTCTTCTTTCGTGGAACTCTTGAAGTGGAGAGCAAATGTACCGCAACTCTTCTGAAAACACAGTGGTTTGTTTTGTGGTATCCAAAGTAAAATGAAGGGCGTTTTCACTAAGGCGATTATAAAAGTTTCCTCGCAATATGTTACTGTCCCTGCGGTACTTGCATCTTTTTCATTTTGTTGAAGAACTTCATCTCCATCACCAGATTATTTCAGTAGATAGTAGTCATTCTCTGTCTGCGGCAACCATTGCAATGGTAGAATTTTTGAGTACGAGAGACTTCAGGTCTTCGTGTTCTTCTGAAGTTTAAGATCTTCTATTGCATCTTTCAGGCACTGTTTCTCGCTGTGCGTCAACTGCAGTCCAATTGTCAACATAATCTTTGTTAGAGTATCTTAGCTGATTTCCATCTAGGCAGTTATCACAGTAGCACGACAAGTGTCACACGCACAGTGAACCAGGTTGTTTTACAGCCCGGACATTGTGGACTTCACGGTTCCCCTTTACTTTAAATAACCTGCCTTCTCTGTTTCTATCGACGTGTTCAATCTGCTCGGGATTGAGGTTAGGGGGACGCTTCAGGTCTCAGTAAAAAACATAGCGGAAGCGAAAACAGACATTTGTGCAGAAGATGGCAATAAAGTCGACATAAATAAAACAAACATGTCGGAAATAATCAAATTAAACGAAGATGTGCCAAGAGCAACTTTGCCGAGGAATACGCCAGAAGAATGTACCGTTAAGCAACTGCAAAAATGGCTTCTTTGTCGAGGAGCTAAAACGATGGGAAAGAAAATACAACTCGTACAAAGGAAAGCGAGGTTTGCAATTTACTTTTGCAACCTATATTGATGATTTTTTTTCTTGCAAGTTCGTTGTAAAATTGTTACAAACAGAAGCAAGGAGGATTGAATTATCTTCGTTTGTAATTGTTCACACAATGCAATACTCCTATTGTGCCTTCGCTTGACTGCGGCCATGTTTACGCCATTGAAGCATGAAGTTAATATCCGTATTCGTTTATATTATGTTAATTTTCGAGTCCATAAGAGATTTGAAGCATGAAACCTCTTTTTGAATTATGTGAGGTTAGTATGGTATGAAAAGGACTCCAGGGTGTCCAGCGGTTTTGACGTCCAATTTTATAGGATTATAGGACACATTTTGTTAAAAATATAGGACAAATTTCACAGAAAGCCAGAAAATATAGGACACAAAATAGACTTATTTCTTTAAAGTTGCACATCAATATATGTTACAAACTGATTTATAGCATTGTTCACGAAGTATTATTTCTTAGCGCTTTTTGGCGATACCTGTCCCGCCGCATCTTTACCAGCGACCTTCAAACTTTTTCAAGAAGTTTACGTTTGCAGTTCTCCACTGGTTTCTGTTGTTCTCTGACTGATGGTAGTCTTTTAAGATATTTATCAATTTCTTGTTGCTGTTTAAATCAACAACTGCTCTACATCAATAGTACCATGCTTGTCATTTTTAGAGAGTGACTCCTTTAGTTTAAAGAAGCCTCACTTGACTGAAGACTGGCTTTTTTTACTCTCAGCTCATCCATTTCTTGCTTACGTTTAGCTGTTGTGGCTTTCTCTTCTTCCTTTAACTTCCGCTGTCTTTCTTCCTGCTCCTCTTCCTCAACTTCTCTCTAGTATACAGAATAGGTTGACCTGGCACTGGAGAGTATCTTATAGTTTATTGATATCTTCTCTGGCCTCATTTGCTGTGGATCTGAAAAATTCACAATTTCATTTCATGGATTTGAAACCATTTATTGTCCTCATTTGGCTTGCATCTTTCAGAGGTTAATGTACAATTGTTAATTGAAACCTGACGCTCAACATCAGCATTGGCATGTGGAAGAACAAGTGCTCCTTTGACCAACAGGGCTGAATAATGTCTGCGCATGCGCGCGAGTTGCGGAGTTGGGGACTGAGGACGAGAACTTGAAACTATGGCAACGCACGGGAAAATG
>JAOBYH010611765.1:0-15839 GCA_025403525.1 Umimayanthus kanabou | reverse complement strand
TACCTAAACTGACTGAAAGAAAGCGTTTTAATTTGATTATCAATAGAATACCAGATTTTTTGTCCTTGATCTCTTATTCTAAAATTGTCATGATTTGTTCTAAACTTTGGTAGATAAAAAATAACTGTGACAATGCAACTCTTCAGTGTATTGTAGATGTGTACATTAGGAACATATTAAGAAAGAGACTTTAAAAAAACAAATGGCAACAGCTTGTTATTGAATTTGAACCTAAAATGAAATTGAAGACAATCTAAGAGGATTTAAAGAAGGAATTAAGTTTTCAGTGCTTGTCATCAATTCCAGGTGATGCACAAATCCTAACTATAGACTGAGACAGTTGGTTAATTCTTACCTTGTTCCTGAGATTCTACTGATTGCCTTTTTCCTCTGAGTAGGTCTTCAACTTGTTGCACAATCTCCTGGATGTCTTTCTTCTCAACTTCAAGGAATTTCACCTCATGTCCATTTACTTTCATAAAAACTGACATCTGTTGGTACTTCTTTTCTGCAGTTCAAGAAATTAAATTATGAATTAAAACACTTGATCAGGCAACAAATTTGAACAAAACAGCCAAAAACTACAGACGTTAAGAAATTTGCTTCATTTACCAAATGGAAAAGATTACGAGAAACCAATTTAGCACCTAGCTGTATCCACCAAAATGTTGTCAAAATGTTGTTCACGTGCATTGCTAGGTGCTCACGTTAACAGTGATTGAAAGAAGATTTATTAAACTTCTTTTATTTCAAGAATCTTTTCTCAAGAAACATAGCAGTTCCACTGTTGTAATAAGCTCTTTTACCGCGTAAGCACTTTTACTTTTATGGAGTTAAAAGAAAACGAGAAATTCCAAAGGTGAACATTCAACCAAAACACTGCGGTCACTCGGCCAAACTTTGCGAGCACTTGGGGGGACCGTCTGCTACCACTTAAATGCGCTAACCAGTGGTAATCTTAATCTAATAATTAAAAAAGGGCACACTAAGACGGCCGTACTGTTAAAATCAAACAATACAGCTATCACTGTTTCGTCAGGTAATTTTTCCAACTGTTAAACAGTTCCAGCGACAAAGGTACAGGAGTGTTGCCCTGGTCTTAAAAGGCAGAAAGTAGAACTTCAAAAATAAGTTGATTTAATGTTGTATTTAATGCTATTCATTTCCTGATGGTTTTTAATTAACGTTACTGGTTCCTTGACTAGAAGCGTTATACATTTTGATTCTCTCTATTGTCAGTACACAATATTGATACCGATACTATTACAAACAGGACTGTTGTACCCACCACCATCGCTTTCGAGCTGCAAAGTAAGAATAAACATAACACAGTCAATTCTCAGTAAAGCTGATAAAACAGTAATTTCTTTAGATAATGAACTAGGTGATTAGGAACTCCAAACTCTAAAAGCCTCGCGGTTTCTGGCCGGCGTTCCTCGCAACACTTCTACTAACAAAACTGTAAATATTTCACTTACATGTGTATTAAACTGGTGGCTAAATAATAATAAACAAAACCTAGGGGTATCTCAATAATATTGCTCTTAAAAGCTATGCTTTTCTAAGTTGGTTTAAATGAAGTTTGACTCTTGTAAAACTCAAAATTTTATTGCATATACAAGCGAATTTTTACTCATGTAGTTTGTGTTCATTTTGCCTAATTGCCGTAAAATAAACTGTACTTCAAACAGTTCAAAGAATGAAAGAGCATGACACAGTATTTACTAAAAACTGGAACATGATATGGCGAATACATTTTAATAAAACGAGAACAACTTTTAAAATATTCAGAATTTGCAGAGAATGAATAGTTGAGTGACAAAAGTTGCAGTCTAGCCATTTATATCCCTTAAAGTTTTGAAACGTTTTTAAAAACACGAACTTGTCGGAAACTTTTCAATTTAGCACACTTAAATTTACTCTGGCGTCGTCTTTCAATTTGTGGACCCTTTTTGTTTAAAGGTGGAAATTAAATATTAGCATTTTTATGATAATGAGCAAAAAGTGAACAAAAAGATTTTCCTAGAGGATGATTTCATTTTATTGTCATCAACATTCATAATCATACACAGACAAAGGTAAAATGTTTTGCTGTTGGTCAAAACTCCCTTTTACTATGACGTTATTCTAAGATATTGCTGCAATTTCATTGTTTGTCTTCCTTCAACCAATCTGCTATGTTGACATGTAGTGAAAAATCTTAATCTTGTTTGCGTATGTTTATGAAGATGACCTATTGACTTAACCCTAGAAGCCTTGAACAAAAAGTAACGTTACACGAACACTGGAGGGGGTCAATCGGACCCCGTCTACTTTCGACACAATTCATCCGATTGACATGATATTTGGCACATATAATAAGCTTCCTTTGTACTTTCAATTAAGCATAACTATGTGGTGTCTAATTGGTTTCCATGGCAACCATGGTTACATAAATGATGTCACAAGAGGCCACCATCTTGGATTTTTAAGTTTTCAGATTTTATTCAAATTTCCATTATAGTACCTCAAAAGACGAGGAAACAGTATTTAACGATCGAAATCTACAAAATAGTTAGAATCCATTGTAAAATTGTCAGTATTTAGTCAGTTTTTAGCGAAAAGTTGAAATTTTGCCGTCCATACATAAATTGCGTGACTTATCATGATGACGTCATCAGTTGTGACGTCACCTAATTAGCGTCAAAAAATATGTTAATGAACAAAGAACAGTTGTACCAAAGCATTTGACAATCGGTCAAGAGGCAAAAATTTAAAGCCAAAAAAATCGCCCTTAAGGCTTCTTCGCATGTCGGTAAATATTCTTCCATCATTCACCTCGATTTCAGAGAATAATTGTTGAGTAGCAACCCTTACCATTTCAGGTCGAGTTGGACGAACGGATGGCCTGGTAGACTGCTTAGTAGAATGTATAGACTTTGGTCGTGTGGACTGACTAGGCGATGGTCTTCTGGTCTTGCTGGTTACAATGGTTTCCTCTTGTCCTTGAGTGGTTGGTCTGGTGGTCGGTCTGGTAGTGGGTATGTCTCCAGTTAAAGTGTCCCAAAAGTAGCTAAAGATGGAACGCTTCTGGCGGGTGCTAATGTCAGATATGACCTCACGGATAACCTCGTCCACATTCTCCAAACGTGTTCCAATCTAAGAGATAGCCATAAGTATATATGTATATGTATATGTATATTACTAAGTAAAAGAGGTCGACCGATTGACTTCGAGGGGGAGCGGAATAATTATTTGCTTTCTTTTATTTCGTAACGTTTTATCATAATTCTTTTCAGGTTTCGAGGAATGCAAAAGAGTATTTTGCCTGGATTAATTGTGCGAATACCTTGTTTTACAAGTTCGGACACAGCCGATCTCCCTTTCATCGTTGTATTTAAAAACTACAAAGTCAAACCTCAATTTTATGCTAGGAAACATAACTCCATCAGTTACTTGTTCAGTCTAACAACTGCAGTCTCTACTGTCTTAACCGCTGACACTCCTTTGCAATGGAAACAATTATAAGCAATTGAATGGTTCATGAAGCAATGTAACGTAAAATAAAGTACGATTTTAGAATTTGTCGTAGCAACGTATTTGCATAATGTAAGCTCAATACAACATCTTCCCAGAGACCTGGACTCTGCTTAAGAACGCTATGTAGACTAACCTTGAACCTGTTTGGAGGTTAAGTGTAGGGATCAATCACCACACACAGTAACTACTATCTGATTACCGAAACTATAAGCAGCCCGATTCTTCACCAGAAGAAAAAGACAAATGGTAATGATGAACTACTGCAAGCTTTAATTTGGAAGCATATACGTCTACTAATGTTAAAATCTAAGAGATATCAAGGAATTAATATTAGGTTCTGTGGACCTAAGACTTGGTACAAAGTTGACGAATCTCTCGAGTCACTTAGTAAATTAAAACAATAATTAATTTCTTACTGATAGCTTAAATCCAGTGTTATCATTATTGGAACCAGTTTCAATTTCATTTGTAACTATTTAGCCTGAAAATTTTCTGACCTCTGTTGAATTAATTAATTTTATTGTCAACTGTCTTGATTAACCCTATGGTTACACTTTTCCGATTTATAATTTGTAATAAACTATAAATGTAAATCTGTAATTTTTTAAGTGACAATAAATGATTGGTTGATTGATTGATTGATTGGTTGGTTGAAAGAACTGCATCTCACCTCAAAGGCATTGAACCTGTGTTGAAGGAGGTGCAACTGCACCTTTGTGTTCATCTGTCGAGGAAACAGACTCTCAGGGACATTCATTTTGTTTGCCTGAATCTCAACTCCCGCTTGAAGTCTTTCTGTTGAAAGAAAGGAGAAACAAGTTCATTATTATGCAATACCACATTTTGGTGTACAAATATTGACCCAAATGAGCACCAATACGAGGACCACATTACATGGTTTACGAACCGGTTTGACCGGTTTCAAAATAAATGTTAACTAACTAATTCTTTCATATCCTGTAACATGAGCAAAGGTTCCAAGTAAACTTTCTGAATAGTTCCAAACGTTTTCAGATAAAAGTTTTATTATCATTATTATTGTTATTGTTACTGCTATTACTATATTGTTACCAGTCAACAGAAGGATGATTTCTTAAAAAACGACGATTGATGAAAGCGTGTATGATTAACATTTGAAACCAAACGACTTTTCTCCATATATTTGCTGTTGTTTCTTTTTTTATTTTTGAAAAACGTGGAAAGTTTGGATGACCTTACTATAGTTCTGCCTATTTAATCCTATATGGACGTGGGGCGTCCTGTCAACCCCAGTCTTTAGAAGGTCAAAACTTGTTCTGCCTAGGTATTGTTAACCAATGAAGTAAAAGGATCAAAGAAGCCAACTCACGTGAATATTTGGCCAATCGGATTCCTTTTGAGTACTCCATACCGAGGGTGATGTTGGGCATGAAGCGAAGAGCAAGTCTGGCACGAGCTGACCTGCAATAAATCAAGTACTCAAGTTTGCCTTAAACCGATAGCCTCGACCACAACCTCAGAAAAAGTAGATTCCTTTAAAACTCACGAAATTTCTTAAAAAGTCAATATCATGGTATTTTCATGCCCCCTACCAAAATCCGTTATATTTCATGATGTTTTATGACTAATGAATCTTTAAAACTTACTTTCATGATATTCTTACGGCGTGTGGGTTTCTCATGGACCGTGATATTAAGTTTCATGGGCTTTTCATGGTTTTAATGAAACCCATAATTTTGAAATGCAAGTTTCCTGAGTGATGAAAACCGAATCATAGTGTTTTCAGGGAATTTTCATGACTTTTTCAAGGCCAAGTGTCCTATAGTGTATTCATGTTCACCTTAAACGGATAGCCTTGTCCACCTTTGCAAAAAGAACACATTTAATAGGGTGTTCGGTCCCTCTCCAAAATGTTAGGAAAATTGACTTAACCTTTTTTGTCTGTAGCTTTATGATATATTTTGTTACAATCCATTATTTTGAAATTCCGAAGCAGTGGACGAAAATCCGAAATGTTGATCTTCAAATGAAAGCTGTTGATAAACACAATCTTATGGTGTATTTAAGTTTACAATTGAAACACTAGACAACCCCCCATAAAGCAAAAATTCGTATGAAAGCTAGCTAAAGATGTTGGTGAGGATGTATATTCTGATGGTGGTGTTATTTTTTAAATTCTGAGACGTAGGCCCTAAGTGTGACCAGTCAAATAAAGCTCTTGATGAGTACATTCTAATGAAGGTATTGGGTTGTATTTCTATATCAGTGGACTGAAACTCTAAGTGTGACCATTCAAATCAAAGCGTTTAACAAGTACTTTCTAATGGTGGTCGATATTGGTTTGCAAGTCCGGCACTACAATCACTGGAAATGTCGCTATATTATACATCGTTTACCTTCTCTTGGTGGCGAGGTTCTGGCTGAAGGCAAGTGAATACAGGTTAGACACCACAAATGACGCGACTTGGTTACTACGGCGACTCTTGCTGATCATTTCCCTCTTAACAGCGTTAGCCACAGCCTGCATGGTGATCATGCTGGGGTCACAGTCCAGCAGTATTGCAAATGCAGCCATGCGCAACTCTGGATCCTCAGTTACGTCAACAAAGATTGGCATCAACTTGGAACGAACCTAGGATCCAGTGGATATAATAAGTTATATTGGTAGAAACAGCAAGCTTCCAAAAGACAGATACCCTGTAATTAACTACAATTTCAAAAGAAGAGTATGTATATATGTTTTGTATTGTGGAAATTACTGCTACAGCTACTGCTTCTGCATTTACTCGTGTATAACGTAACTGCAATTCCTTTCGCTCATACCTCACGTCGGATAAAGCAAAAGCATTAACTTGTCTCTAATGCAAAACCAGACTTGTGAATGCCATTATAAGAAAAGAAAAGCAAGCCCTCTTGCATACCTGTTCTGGTACCTGAGGCACAATTCGCCTAAGGGCCCACACACATTCTACGCGCACGTGCAGTGGGGTGTCTCGTTTGTTGAGGAATTTGTACACTAGTCTCCTCAATGGCTTCAGACCCGAGTTGCCGATGGCCTTCAAGCACGTGATCTGCTCTTTCGGAGATTGGGCACTATTTAGCTGCTGTTCCAGGAACTAACGGAGGGAATATAATCAAAACGGCTTTGTATCAGTGATAACAGAACCAATTAGATGTGGTGTCGAACGATGTAAGTATTTAAACAAGAAGATTCAGCACAAAAGGCTAAGCTCCATCTCTCTTCACGCATTCAAGCTCCAAATTTAAAACTCAGATTTTGAAACCATGACAAACTTTGGTTGGCGTGTGTATGAATCCTCTCCTCAAATATTGAATTTTTCGATCCTGGAGTTTTATACTTATAAGAAATAAATAAGGGTGGTGGTTGGGTCATGACCGATGGCGGTGTTTGTAACTTTAGGCCATCTTGACAGCTTTTGAATTCAGATTTTTGAGTTTGTATTTTGCGCTGTAAGCAACAAGTAAAAAATCAGTGAAGTGGAGAATCGAAGTTGTTCACTCCACAAAGGCTGGATGTCAACTAAAGGTGTGCATGGTCTGACTAGTTGTAGAATTTCCTGTTTAACTCTTTCATTTCCAAAAGTGCCAACAGTTGTAAATGGGAAATTCTCAAGGCTTAAGTAAAGGGGATTTAAGTTTGTTTACGTACCTGTTGGTATTGGCGAATGGAGCTAATTGTCTCTGGTTTGCGTATGACCTCGGATGACAGGCTAACCCTGTGCACCAGGGCACCAAACGCCAACAAGCAGTGGCGCCTCAGGATGTGGTCTTTCTTCGAGATGTCATGTTTGCACAGCGTCTGATATCAACAGATAACATTAGATCAGTTTGATAAAACTTCTAAATTATATATATTTCTTCAGTGTTGTATCGACCACAAACAAAGACAGCAATATGTTAAATAACTATAAGCGACTATGAAATGGCTTAGCACTACAGCAGACACGCAGTCATAACACAAATAACAACGTTGTAGATACAAACGTGGAATGACATACAAGTTGGAAAAGGATCATATTTATAACAGGCAAAGAAAGACAGACAGACAGACACAGAGACAGAGAGACAGCAGCCATTTCGTGAAGTAATCAACCATATAAAGCACACACACCAAGAAACAGACAGAAAGAAAGAAAGAAAATAGATACACAGCCAGCCAGTCAGACAGACAGGCACATGGACAAACAACCAGAGAGCTAGAAGCATCAATTGACGGAATCAGAGAAGCTAAAGCGTTTGAGAGAAGCAAACAAATCTCAGCAAACAATACTGTACCTGAACGTCATCAGTGATCTGGATGGATGGGTAGGGGGTGAGTGGAAGAGCTAAGAACACACGATACAACTGCTTGCTGCTCAGTTTACCGCTAATGGCCCTCTCCTTCAGCACTTGTACAACTTCCTCTGTTCCTGCATTCGACAGCGCGTCAATGCATAACTTCCTGAGTTAAGTAGAAGTAAAGATCATGAGCGAAAGCATCTTTTTGTTAGAAAATTGTGTATTAGGATTGTAACTGAAAACTATGATTGCAATCCTTTTTGGTAACTTTATATCAGTAAGATCATGAGAGAAAGCATTCTTTCTGTTAAAAAACTATGTAATAAGATTGCAACTGAAAATTATGATTGCAATCCTTTTTGGTAACTTTACATCAACAGTGTTCTAGTTCGACGATGTTGGTGCAAATTTATATATTACGTCACTAAAGGGAAAAGTATCTACCGCTATTACCAAACACTGGTGCAAAAGCTTGTTGTTTTGTTGGTATCAATCAAACTTCTTTGAGAGCTACGGACCAGCATCCTTCAACCCTCCTCGTTTTGTATATACAACATGTGAAATTTATTTAAACTTAATTCCCTACTGAAATGATAGAAAGTCTCTAAGGTCCCTTTGATTCTATGATGGCCCTCAAAAACTAACAATTAACAGATTAGATCTCCCAGTCTTTTCAAATAGCCTGAGCTATTTTATGAAATATCACTTCCACGTTGTTCTTACTTGACGATCTTGTCCGGATGTTGAAGGGCGTGGTCTGTAATTGCCTCCACACGTTTTACATCGCATCTGCGAAGATTTTGAACAAGTTCCGAGAACTGTCTCGCCGTCTCTGGAGCAATAGAGTCCTTCTTGATTGACTTTCGGAGTTGTTTGATCTGTTCTTTGATCTGAAAAGTGTTACAAAGTGCTGTTAGAATTGTTTTACCCTCCATTTATTTAGTTTGGTGATTCAGTTTGTTTGTTGTTATTCTTTTTCACTAGTTAGACCGTTTGTTAACTTTGAGTCAAATATATTTCGCTTCAGACGAAGCCTCTTCAGTGAAAATGTGAAAAAAATAAAAAAATAAAAATTTAGTTTAGTTTTGATTTTTATGTGTCATCCTTAACTGTACATTCAAAGGCTTCCTATTTTGTCTCGTCAAACTAAAGCACTTTAATCGTTTTAAAACGCATTAATATTTATATAACATGTGGTAAATTAATGGTGCATAGCAGGTATTCCAGTGAGGATGTTTATCTCGCTTTTGTTTTGGCTTACTACGGTAAATCTAGAAATCTCCACATGCAGATGAAGTTGAAAATCACTGATTGGACAATATTTAGATATCGAAGAGACCAAAGGACAAAACTTTGACTGATAGCCAAATTCATAGCCAAATATCTACTTTAAACGTGTAAAGGAAATGCTTATAATATGACTTGTTATATCTAAAAGCAAAAAAAAGGAACCAAAATCACGCAATTAATCGTGACTGCCTGACGGTGTCACAGTGTATTTACTTGTGGCGCACTAATAAAAACATAAGGATTATATTGACGGAAAGACAGACTCCTTAATAAGAAAACGTTTCTGTTCCATTAAGGAGGATATATATGAAAAAGATTAAAAAATGCAAGATACTTATTTGGAGGATGTACATGGAGTTATATTTTCTCGGCTTGACGTTTCTTCTTTTGCAATCAACGAATCAGTCACCCCCTCCTCCTCCCCAGTCTTGAAGTTGCTCTGTGTTTTATGTTTATGAGTAAGAAGTATACGTAACAGGGGCGTAGCCAGGATTTTCCCTTGGGGGGCCCAAGTGATTGTTTTTTATAGAGAAATGTTCACTTCTAGTAGACAGACTGGGACATACCAGTGAGTGTTATATTGAGGTAAAACAGAAAGGGGGGGCGGGCCCCCTGCCCCCCCCTCTGGCTACGCCCCTGCGTAAAACGTACACACTGAACAACAATTCCTCCCCATATAAGCTATGTAAGGGGTGCCATAAACCCCCCACCCCCCAACGTTTTTTCATGTCACACCTTGCTCTGAAGGGTTTCTTGTTCCACTGTATCCTTTCTCCTCTGTTCCTCCGGGTCTTGTACTTCAAACACCAAACTGATTGGCCGCTCAATAGCAGATTCTGAAAAATCAATCAGACAAAATTATATTTACTACACTTTTCTACTTCGGGGAAGAACGTTGAATCATCTTTTGTTTCCTTTTTTAATGTAACGACTTTATTCAAGATCCTGGAGACAAAATGATTAGACGTTGGAATGAGTGGAGCATCTGACCGCAATCAGTTAGGGTTTTGGGTTCGATTCCCGTCAGGGTACCAGAATGCTTTCTTCGTAAGGTCCAGTCCTAAAGTTTTGTAATTCTTGAATTGTTCTGTCGATTTCACAATAACAATCACTTTTCTTAGTTGTAAAATTTCATATCAGTTAAAGTTAGAATTCAACTGGATATTTTGAGTACATTACTTAAAATTTAACTTTAAAGAAAATGTTAAAAAAGCGAAAGGTTATTTGCACTCAATCCCACAATACGACAGTAATAACCAATTTGGAACTTGCAAAGCCAGATATCTATTCGAGTTTTACACCCGAAACCAGTGGAAATATGTAGAAATAATGTTTTTTACAAGGTAGAAGACACATCTGTAGGAAGTTTATAAGATATGTAATCAAGATATGACAAAATAGCAAAATAGGATACTTTTATGTACAATCGGTTGTTTTTGACGTTGGTGTCATTTGTTCTGTCAATGTGTATAAAGTAGCTTACCCTTTGCTTGGGACTTCTCTTTGTTCTTGAACTGCAGACTTTGCCTAAAATAAATTGAGTGATGGATTCTTAATAGATGTATGTTCAAAGATGTTAAAACTATCAGATGTTTTGAAGTAAATGTTTTAAGAAGAGAGATGATAAGACGACTAACAACCAGTTAGTTAAACACTTTTCGCACTTTGCAAAATCAAACACGGCGGACGAAGACATGGTTTTCTCATTTAACCGCCTGTTTGGTACTTAACCTTGCTTTATTCAATCTTAAGACCGAAATATTGCAGGCGCATTCTGTTCAGCTTACGTCACGACATGTATTTCTATGGTTTTCGAACGTTTTAGTGTGGACAGTCGAAAACGCATCAAAACGGTAGTGTAGATGTGAATGGATCGATGCGTTTTCGATGACACCGTAAACGTATTATTTTGAAAACGCATTGGTGTGGACATGGCCTTAGAAGGCAAACCCAACACCGAGTAATATATCATTTTTATTCGAGTAAGCGTATTCGAGTGTTTAAATTTTGGACTTTTAGGGTGGGTGCTTGTTCAAGGCGAGCGCTTATTCGAGGCTGGCGCCTACCAAATTTTCACTATTTTTAGCCACACATTTTCAGTTCTTTCTCCATCAACAAAGCAAAAAAGAAAGAACACTGCTCTAAATTCATACGTAGTATTTACGATTTTTTTCAGTTCTTTTTAGAGGGCGCTTATTCGAGTTTAGGCGCTTATTCGAATGAATACAGTACACAAGGCAAGTTATTATCATTTTATATCACCTGGCGTATCCACTGGCCTTTCCTTCTTGCTCAGAGAGTGGAGTAATCACGTGTCTCTCCTCCGAAACAGCCTTCTGGATAATGAGCTTCTTGGTGGTCTCGTCCTGTTCCAAAGTGTACTCAATGTGTCCGAGTGAACGGATAGGCTGAGCATTGGTTGGACTCTACAGTGGTGGAAAGTAATGTCAAAACTGGAGAGCGAGGTTAGGCCGAGCATTGGTTGGACTCCACAATGTTGGAAACTGAATGTTAAAACTGGAGGGCGAGAATAGGTTTAGCAAAGAGGTTCTACAATATGAGACAATTTTGATAAATAATTTCCACGATTTGGCGGGTCTTTTTTGTTTTGTTCCTGGACAATGGGGCAAGTAAGCAGTAGTGAGGTTCTACCAATTAGGCCTAGCACCTTTTACGGACAGTACGGAGGACAGTGCAATTTGACTGCAGCTGTAAGAATCTACAATAAGAGACAATTAGGCGTAGTACTTTCCATGGGTAGGGTGGGGGACGGTGCCGTTAAAATGCAGTTCTAAGGTTCTACGATATGAGACAAGGAGGTATAGGGGACATCAATTTCCCTTTCGTTGTATATTAATGGTCGTTGCCGTTTCCAACAACATTTGTAACACAAATACAGTAAAAAAACATGGATGTTAGCGAATCGAGTTGTCTGCGTGGTGATAGTGTAAAGGACTGCATCACCAGCGTAAATAAATTTAATCAGATGTCAAGCAGCTTCCCTTCCTAGAGGTAGGTAGAGCGTTCAGGTAATTCCAAAAAGGTGTTAGTTAGAACGAATAGGTCAAACACTACGCTTTGGGGAGTTGTGGGGGGGAGGGATTGTAGTTAAGATTTGGGGTGAACAATCTCCATTATTACACCGTGTTACTAGTCAAAATATTTGCAGTGGTTCCGGGGTCTCAATAGGGAAAACAAGGTTGCTCAACCATAATTTGTCTCATTAACTCAACAAAAACTTGATTTAATTTCCCTTTAGGGACATAAAATGAGCACAAATTTCATTTAGTAATGTAATATTTAGTAATATATAGTATATGTAGTATATAATTGGTCAAACGAACTGTATTTCATTCTCCTTTTGACCTAAGTTTAAGCCCATAATATAAAGGAAATCAACACGTACTCATAAACGTACATACCCCTTGACAGTTCTTGCAGATGTGTCCCTCCAGCGAAGTCTGTTTTAATTGCACGCGTCTCAAACATTTCTCGTAGTTAATCAGCTTGGTAACCTTCAACTGACGCTGTTGCTCTTCAGGGGACTGGGACAGAATGTTATAGGAGACCTCACACTCACCAACAACTGTCCTCTGAAATGACATTCAAAAGAAGCCATAGTTTTCATGAGTCATACGTCAATGAGTTAGGTTTCAAACTTTACATCTACCACGAATTCCGCTTATTTAGATAAATGAGGAACAAAATCTAGAACTGAGTCCAATTAATCCCAATATAACATGTACTAACTTGTTGACGTTGGTATTTCAAGCAATTCAGTTGGATTGGTTGTCTGGCTAATGAACAATGTTAAACTCCCAAGAGGTGGATAATTTGCAGAGTGAAACAATGGCCGGTGTAAACTCCCGTTTTGCGGCAGTGACAGAGGAGGAAATCTTGCAGTTGCTTACTTTTCTTGAATGTGTTGTGTTGTGTTGTCACCGAGTTTGTATATGCTAATACAAATATTCTCTTCAATCTCGATGAATAGTAGCTTTTAGATTATTCACCTCCATGTTCGCATTTCGGTGAATATTCTAACACTATTCACCTCATTTTCAGAGATTAGTTGTCAATTATTCTAGGAAATGCGATATGAAGTGTCTATAGAAGTTTGTAAAGGAAGCACCTAGAATTGTTTAGCATGTGTTGGCACAATGAGTCAGCAGAAATAGATAGGAAAATTCTGGAAAGAAATTGAATTTAAAACATAAAATTTGAAAAAACATGACACAGAGAAACTACACAAAAACGCCAATGCGCAAAAGTCGAGGTTGGCTCAATCTGTTGGACAAACTCATCCTCGGATAATTTCTGTTTGAGTGCTTGAGAAAAAAGCCCAGTCGGAATAGGGTTAAAATTTCTAGTAAAACATATCAACTAACAAAATGTACTTTACATTACGGTATTCTAGTTAGAAGGATTTAAGAGAAACAATTTTCTAAGTTTTTAATTTAGACTCTTTCTTTAATTCTTTTTTATCTTGTAATTAAACACCTAGTTTTAACTTAGTCTGTAGTTTTGAATATTTTTTCCATTTATATTTTGTTGTTTGTACATTACTCATTTTTGTAGGACCTTTGTTAAAATCACCTCAGTGATAAAGTTCCTCTTTAAAGATTATTATCATCATCAACTTGAGCAATTTTGTGACTAATGCACAATTTTAAAGCATACCTCAATCTGTTGGACGAAATTGTTCTCGGATGATTCCTGTTTTGGTGAGAGCTGAAGTAAGTTAGCGAGACCACGCTTGATGTTCAGCGACCACTTGGAGTCCTCCTTGCGAGCATTGACGGTTTTCACCAATCCTTGGCTGTTGAAATGGAGTTGAACGGGAAGTTGAAGCTGGTCCTTGTGACGGGATGGAATGTCTACTGGCTGAGCCTCTTGACTGATGGGTTGTTCCTTGTCGTTCATCTTTACATGCACCTCCTGGGCCTCGACATTCTCAAGCTGGTTAATAAGAACAACACTAGCAGTTTAAAACATATTGTACTATTGAAACAAACGTTTGTTAAAATTGTAGCTATGCATGAAATTCTCCACTCTTACCGTCCCTAATCCAGACTCTCTGTAGTTAAGAACACCCCAAAATTGGTCTCATTACCGTGTCCCTCTAAATAATAATACATCTATCCCTCCTCCTCACATTTACCTGCCTAACCCCTACTCCTCCCCCCCAACCAGTCCCTGCCCATACATACATACATACATACATACATACATACATACAAACATACACACACACACACACACACACACACACACACACACACACACATACATACATACATACATACATACATACATACAAACATACACACACACACACACACACACACATACATACATACATACATACATACACGTAATCTACAAACTCAGAAATTAAACATGCTAAACTCATTTAAGCCTTGGAGCACGAATGTTCACTATCCCCACAGTTCCGGGCGGCCTCTTGTACTTTTTAAAAGTATTTTAGAATATTCATTGTGCTTAGCTATTCCAAAATGTGCAGTTGAAGTTCATTAGTGACTCTTGATACATTGCTGCACATTTAGGAAAACCCGACGTATAAGAACCTAGAACTCTTATAATTACCACCATCATTATCAGCATTACTAGCACCGTATTGCTTTAATTATCATCATCACCATAAATATTGGTACCATTATCATCAACAACAACAACAAAAAATCATATCACTGGCACTCCTACAACCATTACCATTACCATTACCATTACCATCGTCGTCGTCATTATCATCATCATCATTATCATCATCATCATCATCATCATTATCATAATCATTATCATTATCATTATCATAATCATAATCATTATCATCATCATTATCATCATCATCATCGTTATCACAATCATTATCATTATCTCTATCACCGCTATTATTGTTACCATCATCTCCACTGACGTAATCATATTATCCATACCGTTACTATCACTAGTACTATCGTCATCTCAATCACTCCTTCAGTAATCAGTATCAGTATCATTATCATTATCACTATAATAATCATATCATCAATGCCACCAATACCATCATCAATACAAGAGTGGTAAACTATATTTTAAAACTCATTATATTATGTCTGACTCCCCTCACCAGTCCCCTCACGAGACCCCCTACCTAACGGGCATGGGCATTTACCTGAAGCTGAATGAGTCCTGGCTTGATGACGTCAAGATGACAGTCGGCGGACAGCCTCAGACCAACGGACTTCTGAGCACTGCGTGGGATTGAATGAACGACCAGGCCTTCATAGCGGTACGAGTATCGCTGTCCTTTCTCGAAGCCTGGCCACTGGCGAGCTAAGAATGAAACACAGATGCAGTTCAGTTTCTTTTTCTTTGTTTAAATTTAAACTAAAACAAGAATCAATTGCTTATTGCTAGTTTAACTCCAGTATTATACAAATTAGCTACATATATATTGGCTTTTTTTTGTAATTCGTGATTGTCGATTGCATTATGGTTTATGTGTTTTGCTCGTCCCTATCATTAGTGGTACTAATTTTATTTGTAACCATTGATAATAAGAACAACAAATTTTCCTGATCTCTATCGTATATATTTATTTAATAGCCAACTGTCTCGATTAACCCTCTGGTTACTACAACTGCCTTGCACTTTTCCTATTTGTAATTTGAAATAAACGATAAATGTAAATCTATAATTCTTTAAGTGCTAATAAATGATTAATTGATTGATTAACCCTATCCAGGCAGGGG
>JAOBYH010611432.1:0-14195 GCA_025403525.1 Umimayanthus kanabou | reverse complement strand
GGGGAGGGTCCGACAGAGGTTCATATTTTACACCCAAAAATATCGCAACTTCAGAAATTGTCTGCCCAAAAAAATTCTTACGTTTTTAGCATACCCAATAAAATCCCACACCAACAGTAAATTGCGCTTATGTTATTGTTGATTTGAGCTGATGAAAAGTGTAATACCCAAAAAAATCCCTGTGTTTTTATTTTCGCGACCCAAGAAAACCCCCGCGTCTTCCATAGACCCAAAAAAATCCCTTTTGGCCAAAATGTTAGACCCAAAAAATCCCTCGGACCTCCCTCCCCCGTCAGTACTGAAATATGTGAGTGGGGCCCCTGGGGATAGCCGTTGTTATAAAATTGCTTTTAACCCTGCGCAAGATTTTAAAAGACATACTATTACAAATAATAGATGTTAAAAGCAGTCTTTCATTGTGAAAATACAAAATCTAATTGATAACACAATAATTTGATTAAGATGGAAAAAAATGTGAAATTAGAACACTGATAGACTGATAACTGATTTGGGGCAAAAATCCTCGAAAACATGAAGAACTGACAAGCGTCCTTATAGAAGGATTACAAAGAATATGTGATAGTCTTCACTCTCCTTCAGAACATGCAGTTATTATACAATGTTCCAAGTTGAAGAGTTTCACAGTCAATTGACATATTTCATATTTTTGAAAAGACAAGAAAAGACACCAACCATAAACTAGGACCCAGTCCTGAAAAAAAACGCAGCGCTGACAAGGTAAATTTAAAATTTGTTGGGCAACCGCGCCAAAACAATAGGCGGTTACTAAGCCGTAAAGGATGAAATCCTCCACGTTTTACAGTTTTGCGAGAACGTTGGTGTACTTTTGGTTAAGTTTTTGAATTACGACGCCATTTAATGCAAGATGTTCCTATACATTTTGAGTTGGATAGCTCTGATCATTCAGATTATGTTCCTAACTCTTGCATTAGGTAAGAAAATCCTGCTTTCCTAAGTTTTATTTGATGGATATCAAATAAATATATCAATATTAGTGCTCGTACAAACAATCTTACTATAAAGTAACTAACCCAAGATCTTAGTCCTAATGCTCTTTAGGCCTATTTCTTAATTTTTTACAGTCTGTTCTCTTCTGGAATATAAAGCAGTTTGAAATGTAGATAGTCTAGATCTGCTGGCATTTGGGTGTTGTTGTTTACATCATATCATACATGTGTTTTAATTTATAGTTATACGTAAATCACACTGACACTATTTGTGTTCCAGCTGCTGCACTGTATTATCTGGCGGAGCTAATAGAGGAGTATACCGTTTTGGCAGCAAAATTGATCACATATATGATTGGGGTGAGTGAACAACTTGTTGAATCAGGGGCTATCTTCATGAACACAAGTTGAAGCTTTTATTTTATTATTTACAAGCCTCTAGGCGTACATTTTTCACAAAATTCATAACAATTCCGTTTCAAAAAAACCCAGTTTCTTCTACATGCTACCTTAGCCTTTAAAAAATTCCTGTTTTCTTGTCAGAATTTTTTTATGAAAGTAAATAGCTTTGGTCAGAAGAGCATAGGAAAAAAAGTAATTTACATATTAATTTAATTAATATCAAAATAAAGTAAACATGATTGTTTGAATGTCAATCATACATGGATTGAAATGTACTATCAACCCCTATCAGATGCCAATGGTTACGATAACTCTTTCTTTCCAAGAAAATAATTATATAAGAACAGGGAACCCATACTAGATGACGTGGCCAAGGCTCCCACCTTGAAGACCTCAAATTGGCTGCCATGCATGTAGTTTCATCCCTGCATACCCCAGGTGATCTCCACAGACTGTGGTCTACTTGAAGTTCACCCAACATTGATTAGCACCAGCCAAATTGGGTTTAATATATCTAAGGATAACAACAAGATATAATATAGATCTTTGACTAGCTCATATAAATGTGCCTGGGGTGAGAGCAAGTTGGAGATCTACATGTTTTCTTTGGTTCATCTACAATAACATCCTACTTGTTACTAGTCTACCTTATTAATCATATTGAGTAAGTCCATAAAATATTCATGAATACCCTCACCATGGATGGCATTTTGGAATTCCAAAGAAGAGGAGGGGGAGGGGCTTACAGGTCTGGATTTCGAAAGGAGACGGGAGAGGTTCATGGGTCTAGATTTCTGAAGGAGAGGGAAGTTTTGTGTGTAAAATTTGGAAATACAAGAAGACACTGAACTTGTTGAGAAAGACGCTGGCTGATCTTGTTGTCCAAAGTCTTTTGTAGGTTGATCGGACAGGAGCTCATACAAACCATGATTCACGAACATCGTTTTGCACAAACTAATAACTTTTAGCTAGTTCAAGCAAAAACAGCCGGTAATTGTTGTCTTTTGGAGAATTACCGTTATTCCAGCTAAGTTACTTGTCATTCTATCTACTTCTCCATCAAGGACAATTGACACATTGAAATTTAAAATTGTGTTTAGTATCATAATGCAGTACTGTTTGTTATCTCCAAGTGAAAAGCGCAGGTTGCTACAGTATAAAATTTATTATGCATAAAGCATCAAACTTGCATTAATTAAATCCATGCAAACATACCACATAGAAATTCACATCAGTTAAATGCATGTAACTACAACTTTATTAAAACTCAGACACTATAATTTTATAAATGTATATTATTTCAATTGGTAAATTTTGTTCAATGCTTCGTATTCCTACAATAAAGTAACACCCTTGGAAAAGCTACCTATGGTGACCAGTTACTTTCTAATAATTGATAGTCAATGAAGAAAATATAATTCAGTTCTAAATAAATGTGTTTTATATTTTAAATTGATTGCTGAGTTCTTGTTGCTTATTTGTCTTGCAGATTGTGACTGTGATATACATTGGTCTTTTAGTGTTTGAAGGGTTTCCATATCTGCTTATTGCAGCAGGACTTCTCTCAAATGGAATATATTACTTGCTGTTGACAGATTTCCCTTTCATTTCTCTCACATCACCAGTCTTCCTATTTGGTTGTGGTAAGTTGAACAGTGATTTGTAAACAATAAGGGTTAACGTTTGTTTTAATTTGGAGTTTGAAAGACTTGCTTTAATATAGGAGCTCAAGAAATATAATTGCTATTTTTCAGACAACATAGAGCTCTCGTGCCACCTGGAAAACCTGAAATTCCTTGAGTTTTAAGATTTTTCACTCTAGGTCTCCAAGAGGAACCTGGAAAACTTGAGTCTGCAGTCCACCCAGTTTAATTTTTATGGATTGGTTGGTTTTTGGACATTAGTTTTAGTCTATTAAGCAGACATTAATTTTGTTCAAAGTTATTTTCATGTAAGGGATGTTGAAGTCTGTTCCAAGTTATTGTTGTGGAATGCTGACATATTTGTGTTAAAGATATTATTTTAAACTTAAAAATGCAGCTGTAGTTTTCTGCAGTTTTCCTATTGTCAAGTAACATCAGAGTGTGTCAAATGAAGGAATTGCTGGATATTTACAAGTGTGTTTGAGAGGGGCAAATAACACAATATTTTTCGTATACCAAGACCTTGTACTGTAAAAGCTCTACAGAGCTGGAAAATACATGTACCCAGTCTGTCCTGGAAAAGTCCTGGAATTTTGCCCTGACCAAAGGGGAAGAACCCTCACTGATAACAATATATGCACACACATAGCTACATACTGTTAGTAAATAATAAATATATTTCATAGGAATAAGATACACATCAATCATGAAGATTGGGAATTGCTCTAAACCCACTGACTTTAATTTGCAATTCAAACTCTCTATGAGGGCTGTACTGTACTTTCTAAAAAAACGTTTTGGTCAGTGTTTATAGTACAGCAGGTGGTCAATTTTGCTAGCCATTAGTTTGTTTGACGAGCTTGTTCTTGTGCTCTCTTTCAGTGATGGTGTTTGTTAACCATTACTTAGCATTCCAGCACTTTGCTGCTGTTTGGTATCCATTCTCGGAGGTAAGTCGATCTGCTCAGACTGCTACCCAATTTGATATATAACAGTTTTCCCACTCACAGTTGTTCAAAGGAACACCTGACTTGACACTTCTTTTCTCCTGTACATATTGATATTGGATGGGGAGAGGGACATATATTTCAGGTTTGCTTAATATATGATTTTCCAACATATTTTTTATACCCAGTCAAGTGCTGATATAGGTCCTCAAGTTAGTATTCTAACAAGATGCCCCTCCAAAGAGAATCTTTTTCTGCAGTGCTATTATAATTGCAATGTTGTGATGAGTTGTTGTTTTGTTCTGTCATGAAGGTACTATCATATTTTACGCTCTGCTTGTGGCTTCTTCCATTTGCGTTTTTTGTGTCGTTATCGGCAAGTGAAAACGTGCTCCCAACAGCTGCCGCAGGAAGTGCCACAGATGGCTCAGGTGAGGATTTTCCATCATCAGCATTGTCGTAACTACTTCAGTGGGCAAAAACTTTAGGTAGAGAGTAATAATAACTAGAGATCTATATAAATAGCTTAACTTAGGCCTTGCTGTATACATGTATGTACTTAGCAGTTCTTTTTTTAATGGACTGAAACAGTACATAATACTTTGATCTATCTTGTTCACTACAATTTACAGATTATTTTGTAAGGGAATATGCTTACATGAAGTGGAACAGATGTTAGTAACCATTTCTGGCTTCTGTTGATAATATATCTTTCAATTTTGAAGTGAAAAAAGTGAAAAAGAAAAATACATATGACTTGTATTTACTTCAGGTAAAAAAAGAAAAGAAAAAAGTGCAAAACTCGTCCACTTGAGCCTGCTAATTCTAAGTCCGATGCCCTAACCATTGTGAGCACTACTAAGATGCCTTTAATAATGCAGGCTCAAGTTGATCTTGCATATATCGCATGCATATGCACTGGACAAAACATGAAAAAAAATTAACAGAGCTGAAACCTAAACTCAGCACCTTCTGGCCCAAGTAATACCGTAATAACAGTGATAAAGTCTTTGCTAAAACACTCATACCAAATGTTTGGATTTACAATAAAGAAAATGAGAAATATTTGAATATATAAAAATGCAATATTTAGGTCTATAATTAAATAATTAGCAAGTGACTAATTATAATTAATATTAAGGAACATGGAATTCTGATTAGTAAACAACGTGACTACCATTGTGGCACCTTCACACTGCACACTGAAGTCTGGCAGAGGTACATTAGTGTTTGCCTGTAGAGATGCTGTCAAGACTCTCAAACCCTGATCAGTTTATGACAAAATTCCCAGGAGTTTCTTTTTTACCTTGTTCATGAGAAATGTTACATCATGTAACAGGGTCTTTCATTAGCACTTTAAACTAGGCTAACAAATCATAGTGCTCTAAATTCCATTTTAATAAAAGACTCATCTTCTTGCAGAACCAAGCTATGACTATCCTGGACAGAGTTCAAGTAGGCGACAAGGATTGTTGGCTTTGTTCAACTTCCTTTCAAGAAAGAAAGATGAATATCTTCCCAGCAGGCATAGCCAGAAGACATATTAGGCCTAGATAACTCTTCTAAAATATATTTCTTTATAGTTAATTGCTATTTTGTAGTTGGTGTTTGTACCTGCCTGTATATTATAGATTGTATGTTTGGTTTTAGTGTCAGTTGCTTTCTTGCTTTAATTTTAGATGCAACAAATTTTCACAATTTAAGTAAAGGTCAAGTGAGCCACTATGGTGAGCTCTATTAGTTTTTTCCTGTATGATTTTTTTGTGTGTCATTCTAATATTGTTTGTTTATGGTGTTGTTATAGTAAACTGTTGCGGATCGGATCCAGCAGTAATCTGTGGGTGAAGGCTTTTCATTTGAGTAAAATGAAAGTATTAAAATTCAAACAAAAAAAGAAGAAAACCCCTTTTTATATCTATTTTCTCTTTGTGACCATTGGTTCTTGTGACATCTTTTCGGTGTCGCTAATTTATGCTTTTTAACTTCATCAGTTTCTTCAAGCTTCACACAGGTCTTGTTAAACCAAGAAAGCCATGCAATTTTACAAAATTGTTTTTCAGGTCTTGAAAGTTATGGAATTTTAATTTGGGTCATGGAAAGTCATGAAAATGAGTATTGCTGCATAAAAATCATGGAATTCCAGAACTGAATAAAAAGTAACTACCTCTTGCAGGCCCAGCATTCTCAGTTTTTACTTTTATATTAGCTTAACCTACAAGAAAAGAAATCAAATTTACTGAAAAGAAACAGTTTGTTCCAATGAAATATAACAACCATAGGCTTCGTCATAGTTTATCGCCAGTGTTTTAGCAAGAGTGGATACAGTACATGGTGGTATAGTAGCTTTTATGAGCAAGAACATAAATACAGAAGTTAAATTCTGCAGCATTTTGTTAGTTAAGATATTAAAGAAAAGACAACAGATACTTCTGCAAGACTGTTTTGCATTTTCTTTCCACCTATACAACAATTTTCTCTACCACCCTTGGCTTTTCACTTCTCTTCTCTACTTTGCAACTGAGCTTACAGAATTGAATAGTTTGTCCGCGAGACCATAGCTATCCTTTTTACAGCAGGTAGTAGAAAACGTTAAACTATCGTTCACTTCGTTGTAACGGCACGTTTCTTTTAATTAATCACATTTCGGTTGGCGTTCGATGCTCGTTCACGGAAAGTTGAGGCTCGAACTGCACAACTTCCGGGAATAGGAACGGAAGTACATGTTAGTTTCGCAACCCGTAACCGCCTTAAGGAGGCCGTGAGGGGGTTTATCTCCCCAATATTTTTGAAACGTCGGTATTTTTTTTACGAACTGTCGATAACCCTCGGGGAAAGCATGTTAATTTTATATCGTTAATGACATCAACCGTCAGAGTTCACTGAACTGAAACTTTGATTTATCAAATATCAACAACCAGATATAAAAAATTTGCCAATTCAACACTTAGTCAGTTATTGTACATTCCTTTATAAATAACTTCTAGTTTTTGGGCTGAGGCGGAGTGTTCTTAAACATTTTGAGGATTTCAGCCTCAAATGTTCTTTAAACGTTCTTTAATAAACGTAATTGTTACTAATATTGGGTGTACGCTTGCTATTTTCTATTCGCACAACCCAACCGGAAGCACAGATACGCTCTATTAATTTCGCCGCTATCCTGACAGTAAGCAGATTTGAAAGCAAAGTTGTACATGCACAACACTATAGGAGTTGTTACACTGACGAACATTGGCCGAGAAACAAAGTGTTTCCATTTTGTACAGTATCGTAATTTGCCGTGTATAAGTCGACCCTTTAACACCAAAAATTGATTCCCAAAAATGGCACCCGACTTATACACGGATCAGAAAATAAAATGTAATGATTAACAAAATGATTAAAAACTCTTAAAATTAATGTTTTTTAGGTAAGCATGCAAAGTTATAAACATTGTTTTGAACTAAAAACGAACTTTTTTTGCAGAAGTAAGGATAAGTTATGACTTCATTTATTACCGGTATGTTGTATTTGTGCCTTGCCAAATTTACTAAATACAGAAATTCTATTATTTAATCTTTTGAAAAATGGGGGTCGGCTTATACACGAAAATTCCAAAAATGGCTATTTTTTGACTACAAAATGGGGGGGTCGACTTATACACAGTAAAATACGGTATCCAAACAAAATGTTCTTCGCCGTTCCTCAGCCTCGAGCATGTTCTAAAATTTTGGGTATTTTTTTAGCCTCGCGTTCTTAAAAAAGTTTTATAAAAAAAAGAGTGCACCAATTTGTATATTTCAAAAAACGGCACGTAACAAACCTCCCACAAACCCCGCTACAGATCGACTCAACTACCTCCAACGCAATACCGTGACACCGATTCGTGATTCGTACCGGAAGTCCTCACGAATTGTCTTCATTTATTTATGTTTAGTACGTAGTTCGAATACGTGAGTGATCAGTAAATTAACGTGATCTCTTGATGTCTACATAGACATCCATAGGTACTTTACACATCTTGATTTCAGGTTACAAGTTCCTCGAATGAGGACATTTTGACTAAAATAAATACCACTTCCATACACGTACTTCCCATGCGGATTTCTTGTATACTGTATTGATTACGCTGCGATCCATACATGTATGTCACTTTAATTAATTACAGCGCTTGACTGCCGCAAGGAAGATATCACCATACGCGCTTTTTCTTATATTAAGAACCAACTGAACTGTGGCCGAGGTTTGAATTGTTTTTAATTTTTTTCTTACTTCGAACTACTTTCCCTTAAAATCTGGGCTAATCTGTATCTTGTGAAGTTTGTTCTCATAAAATGATAATGGCGTCAGTGTATCACACTATGCTCTAGCAGTAGCACGCTATCGTGTTATCTGCGCTGTGATAATTCACACGCATAAGGCATTTGTGTGAACTATAAAAGCGATTAATTTTTTATATCGTGTTGTGCCTTTTGTATTTTATGTTTTACAAATTTTTAGTAAAATAGTAACAAAAACTTTAATACGGACAGATTGTAAAATACTGTTTCAACATAAAATTCATAACAATTAAATTGACAATAAGAAATTAACATTTGTGTCCGTGCATAAATGATAAAAGGTCAAATAACTTGACGGAACCAACGACAATTTTATTATAGTTATATTTGTAAGTAATATCTCGGTATGTTTTTATCATGCATACAATACCACTACTTCCTTTTTATTGGTCATTTAAAACTTATTAGTGTTGTTGTTTACAAATACTTGTCGCAATAGATTTCCGAATATAACTATAAGTGAAATATCACCGATACACACGTAAAAAGTCTGAGGAGGTCAAGTTGATATTGGCTGATGTCGTCACGTACGGAATTGCTCAAAGAGCATGAAGGGCGAGGCCGCACTCGCTGATTACGTCATGCGGGCGAGGCGGGCAGACAGACAGACAATCCGTCGTTTAACGAGCACTCTTCCAGTTTTCCATCTTTAAACATTCGAATCCCTGCAGTTCTTTATTTATGTTTTATAAAGAAATTTGTTAATTATTCAATTTTCCTGGAGCTGCAACTTTCGGTTAACTTCTTTGCTAGTAGTATAAAGAACCTGTTTTGAAGAGCTCAAACTTTTTGCCAAACTCTGCAACTCAGTTGCAACCGCCGAGCGTAAACATGTATTTACGATACCTTGACTCCTAGCATTTCCGACTCTTGAATAAAAACATTTCTTTTCCACAATTGCCCTTTATTTATGTTTCGCCGCCAATCATGACTATTTTCAGGAAACGGTCGGATACAAGTGATGTTTTGCATCACAAAGCACTTCACCCCCTTAAATGTTTGTTATCTTACGCGTTGGTCAAATCCTGCGCTGTGATTGGTCGAGAGGCAGGTGATGTCGAAAGTTCGCCCCAATTGTGGTCCAATCCAGCAGGTTGAAGGTGATCGCAGATTGAATTTTCCTTTGAAAAGCCTAAAAGCGGGTTGATTTTAAAGAATTTTCTTAAAGATGGAAGGTAGCCAAAGCAAGCGGAACGTCTTCGAAGAATATACCTGGATGGAAAACATGGAAGCGTTCGACAGAGAGGTCGAAGAGAAACTGTGGGAAGAAGATTTCATTCGGTCGTGCATCGAGCAGTTGTTGGAGGAAGAAGAAGAGCGGGAGACGCTGACGGCCGCTGAAATTTTCCAGCAGAAGCAGTTGCAGAATTTTCAGAACCTGCAGATCAGCAATTCTGTGCCTTCGGAGCAGCGCCAAGGACCCAAAGTCAACGGCTTCCACAGTGAAACTACGAACGGCTATTCAAATGGCATTGATATTTTGGTGAGTGCTTGGCCCCTTACAAACGTACGTTGTTTTCAATGTCTAACTCTAAATCAATTTTTGATGTGAAAAGTCGTTCCGCCAGGACGCTAAGCAGACGCTAAGCATATAGCTTACTTTGTTTTGTTTTGAAAGTTAGAGCCTGAATGCGATTAGCTCTATAGCCAGTGACTTTCTTTCAGCTCCTAATATCTTCCCAGACTCCTACCCTAAAAAGAAAACGGTTTGCGATCACCGAGAAATGGGATTGTGCGAAAAGTTATGACAATGGCGGGGTGTCTTCGATGGAATATTACCCACAAATTTCCATCTCCTAGAATTAAATATTTGCCGTGCAATTTCTGACTAATTGTATTTTGTAGCATCGTTTTTAGTAATTACATAAAGTTCTCGCATCACCACATAAAATATGTTTCGTTCGTATTGTGGCTCCGTTTTGTGCGAATGAAGTCACCGATACACACGTGAGTGAATTCTGTTAAGTTTGTCCAGCAGTTTTTCGAGCGAGTTATTCTGCTGCGAGTTTGTGAGCGGTTTGAAGAGTTGATTAAGCCCGACTGTTTTACCCTTCAAATGGTGAAAAAGTAAGGACATGTTCGAGCTATTCAATTGAGCGTTTGAAAGGACATTTCTCTCTTTGTTGACTTGGGTCTTTTCTTCCGAGCTCTTTACATATTTATAATCACGCAGTCGATTTGACGACATTACGCAGTCAGCTTTCTCTGGGTTTTAATCGCCAATTGTTTGACTTAAACTGTTGTGTATCGCGTGTAGGTTTTAGTATTGGACACAAACTAGGTAATATTAGCTCTCGTTTTTAAATAAGATTGATTTGGGAAAGTTTTGGAAGATAAACAAGTTGAACTTTGATTTTATGCGCAATGTGCTATTGTCTTGCTGTAGATCCCACAAACACTTGCAAGTCGTGTTTTGCGGTTCCACAATCTTTTATTTATTTATTTGTGTTAAATACCAATTACAGTGTATTTTGTTAAAAAGTTTGGTGTTCTGCAAGATATCTGCAAAAAACGCATTTCTAAAGTATATATTGATGAGTGTCTGCAAAATGTAAACAAAGAACAAAGTGAGAGATTGATTGTAAACAAATGATATAATATATTCAGCATCAATACAATTGTAATTTTTCATTTAAATTTTGTTTTTATTTTACTTTAGCGAGACTTTCTGATTTCATTTATAACAGTCTAGGTAAAACTACGGAATGGTTGAACAGAATTGTGATATCCAAAGACTCATTTTTAACTGCAATGTTCAATGCTTTGTGTCCAACACGATTCTAATCAACATAAACATTTTCAAGAAAAGTAATACCAAAGAAATAACGTCTAATAACAGCCTAATAGCTTCTGTTAACCATCAGCTGGAAAACATTGCAGAAATGCTGCTAATAGCTTGCTATTCAATTTACCTGGAAGCTTCTTTTTTGCAGCAGTTAAGTACAGGAGTTACAAGAATTGAAATTTTAATTAGTTTTTATAGGATTTCTGTCCCAGCAAACCGTGTGCTGTAAATTACCTCAGTCTTCTTTTAACTCCATAGCTTTGAGCAGCAAGACAGATAAGAAATAATATTTTCTCTTCAATGTTCCATTTCTCCTGTTCTTGGTGTACACAAGTAGCCTCCCTGCAGATTGTTTCAGGGCTACAATATGGTCAGTAGCAATCTTCTATGATACTTCTGCCCCAGTCCAAGAAAAAATTTTAACTGCTGTCTACAACTCTTCATTTAATCTGACTTTTCTTGATAATTATTTCCATCAAAACAACAAGTGAGCACTCATCGGTGTCTCAGGAATGGCTTCAAAATCTTTGGATAACAAGAAGCAGTGTGGATGCGGGTCTTTTTATCCGTTTTCCCGTGTGGACACAAATCTTTTGATGTGGATAAATTTTAAAATGCCATTTTCAAATTTACCTTGTACAGTGTGGACATAACCCAAGTTTGTTTTTTTATCTTTTTGCAGTCCAAAAGCAAGTTGAACCCCAATGCCAAGGTGTTTGTTCCTGGATCACAACTGAAGATGTCATAGTAGAGATGCAGAACAGCAGCTGAATGCCATCAATTTCAATTGTTGAGTCGTTCTTTTACTTGGTTTTTAAGTTGTGAAATGGGCAGGGCAAAACGGAATCAGTGTTTTGTAAAATATTGTATATATATGCAATTTTGATAAGATGGATATAATATTGTAAAGTTGCTGTCCTGGCAAACATGCCATGTCCAGAAGTATTTTAAAACATTAAATTAATTTTATTATGCAATGGATCAAGCTTGTTTTTCTGAGATCTTTGGTGTCATAACTTCTGCAAGAACAACATGTGTATGTGCAAACGTAGGGAGTTGTTCACAAGCAAATTTCTATTGTACCATAGTTTTGTACAAATATTGATCTGGCAGGTATTATTTCCCCCTTTTTTGTATTTGTTTGCCTGTCAAACATTGTTTTGATGTAAACTTGTCCTACATGTACTACATTGCCAAAGCTAATGGCAAATTTTGAGCAAAAAAAGGCTGCGTTTACACAACAGCAGATATGCTTAGTGTCTGTTTATGCTAGCCTGCAAAGCAGACACCTTATTTTCCATCACAATGGGCTGCCCAGAAATCGACTGTCTATAGACTTTAATAATGCTATCATGTCGTCATGGCTTCTCAAGGCATCCATGGTATTTTTTCTTTACTGCAACAAATTTAAGATATGCATAGTGGTTATTATCTGTTTGCAAATTTAACAATAATTGTTAATGTTTGAACTTCTGCAATAATTTTATTAGTTGTGACTTTCTTGTTGTGTTAAGTAAATTCTGCTCATAAAATGACTTATTCTGCCTGTTACTGCTTATTTTATTCATTTGTAGCTTTGTTATAACATGGTTATTTTACCCGAATTCCACTTGGTTAAATCTTGGCTTAACTGGCTCTGTTTTACTAGAGGTTTGAACCATTTCAGTAGACTTTCAGAAGTTGATCTAAACAATTTTGTTGAAGTACTGGATAACAAAAATCCTAAGCACCTGAAGTTCTTAGACCAGGTATAAGTGAGAGAAGGACTTTTGAAAAAGTCTAAGTCTTCCAAATCGCAAATTACTGCAACAGGAAGTAATAAACACGATTTCAGATTTCTGATACAGTTTTTTGTTGTTGCACTAACACAAGAATGAACAAGAGCATAGTGCAAAAGGTCTTGTGTTAAAGAGTGGAGGTTCAACTTTATGTCTTCATTGTTCAAGTGCTACAGCTGTTTACTTATTATGATCAGACAAGTCCTGCCTTTGCACTCAAATTTTGCTTATGGAATTGCTTTTTCTGCCGGCATCAGTTTGACAATTGACTGAATTATTGGGTTATTCTGCTGATAACTTCAACCTATCTGTAGCTGAATCAAACAACAATCAGATGCATTTCCCCTCACCTGCATCGCCATATCCATTCCTCAAGCTGGTTCTTTTCAAGTAAGCTGTTGAAATTTTGTTTCAACTGCAGGAGTTTCTCGTGATAGTTTTGGTACTTGTCAAGCTCACACAGCACTTAGTTTTACAAATTAACTAGTTCATTCTTCCGGACAACAATCTATCTTAATTCATCACCAATCAGGGCTCGATTTTAAGGAATATTTCTGGTTGAACATGGGGCAACCAAGGGCTCATTTTGTAGTCGTCCAACCAAAATTGAGCTTATTGTAAGCACACATGAATGTTATTAAACATTCATGTCAGGAGAATGGTTTTAGTCATCCAGTGGACGACTAAACTGTTATCTCTTAGTCGTCCCACACAGATTCCAGTCGTCAGAGATGACTGTTAAAGTCGAGCGCTGCCTTTGCTCTTAACTTGCCATGCATGACAAATGCTGATTGGCAGGGCAAACCTCCTACATACAACACAACAGCATTCTAAGTTAATATTACTTTCAATGGACAAGGTAATTAAACTTTGGTATTACCACGATAGAATATATCACCACATCACTTTCATCCCAAAATCAGCATCCTGTGACCAGTCCAATAACCTCTCTGCCACAGGTCCTAGACTTGCCACGAATTGAGCTCAATTCATTTGGAGGAGTGGCAATGTGGTAGCGTTATTAAAGTCAGCAGACATTCTATTTCCAAGCCTCCCCCCCCTCCCTGTAAAGGAACTTGGAGTGATTTTGCCAGCACATGTTTTATATCATTTTGACTGTGGGGTGCAACACTTAAAAAATGTTTTGATACATGTCAGATAGATTCAATCACACTTCAACGTATTAATTTTGTGTCGGCACAAAATCTTGCCCGTTAAAGCTTAACTATTTAACAATCATTCTACAAGACCACACTGAATATTAGCTGATAAATAACAGATGAGCGCGGAGCACGAATCTGTTATAATCAGCTAATATTCAGAAGGTCGAGTAGAATAATTGTTTTATTAAATACA